>VDFB02000015.1:210806987-210947936 GCA_007258455.2 Sequoia sempervirens | reverse complement strand
CTTTTTTCATTATTCTAATCAGTGGGTGTTTTTATTCCTTTCTTTTTTCTTTTCTTAACCTTGGTTTTCGTGTAACCTCTCCTCCCCCCTCCTCTCTACTTCTTATCTGGTCTTGGTCTGCAATTATCCATTTCTTCTCATCTTGCTCTCTCATCCTGATGATGGATCACAGAGTGTGATCCGAAACGTTGATGCAAAATCTTGTGACACAATCAAATCCAGAAAAAAACCACATAGATATACACATGACAATAAGGATGATCAACCAGTATATCATAAACATGCCAATAGCTATGATAAACCATCATAACATAAACATTTCCATGGGGAAACATCACCAAAAACTAGGCATAAGAGATAAACCACATCACATAACATACAAATTTCAACAATTAAGTATATAATATAGGTACGAACAAGTTCAATCAAGATCTCAACTAATCACATGCACACATGGTGAGAGTTGGGTCTCACATCAAATAAAAATATAATGGCAAGAAGGATGAACATCCTAGAGGTAGACGAGGAGTTTCATCACAATAGCTCTATGGATTTGTAGGATGGAATACACATCCCCATCACAAGATGCAGGTACTCCCAATCAACTTCCAATTCAATCAAAATGTGGCATGTCCTTGATGCATGATATTAAGCCTTTATAAGCAATCCATGTATGTTGTTGAATTATTATCTTGGTTTATTTTATTTACCCTTGTAATTTAATTACTACTTAATTAATAATCCTCACATGTTGGAGCCTTGAATTCACTTTGAGATTCAAGACAACATTGAGAGCCACTCCTTGTCTATACTCTATATCTCCAACCCTAGGTTCCTCGTGTCAAAATCACTATTTGAGTGTAGCACAAAAATTAATGTAACAAATATTGAGTAAAAAATTTGAACATGGTCTCAAAAGATTATAAATAGAAAAATAATGAGCCTTGTTTTCTCCCATTCTAATTCATTCATATTCATTCCTAATTTGGAAATCTCTATATAATTTTTCTAATGAAAAACCAAAAAAACTTAATTTCATCATTGATGAATGCTCAAATTTCTAAATTTTTAATTACGAAAAAAAATTAATATCAAAGAATATCCTTTTTATTCAAATATGAACAACAAAATTTTCTTGCAATAAAATTCACATTTCCAAATTCTTTAATTTTTTTTCCATAGTTATGGCTTAAAAATAGACATTTTAAAATTTTTAAAAAATAATTAACATAATAAATACACAATGAATCCAAACTAAAATTGAAGCCATATGCAACCACTAAAGTGGGTATAGAATAATATAATTTAAAAGCCTATGAAAACTAAGAAAAATAAGGAAATTACCCTCACCTTTGGAGCTCAACTAATGCCAAATTTATGTAACTCAATCTAAATTGGAAAAACAAATCCAAATACAATCCACTCACATTAAAATTGACCTTCTTTAAAATCCAAAACTAAGCCAAAACAATCCTCAAATCAAGAAAATTCAATGAATATCTATATCTGAGAGAGTATTTTTGTGAAATGAATGAATAATAAAATGCAAGTCCTTTTATTTTTTCTAATTTTCCTTCCACAAAGCATTTAACATATAACTTAAAATGCATAAGTTCCTTTTTCATTTTCTATACATAAAGGAGGGGTAAATTTTTTATTAAAACAAGGAGTACAAAGCAAGGGCATTACATAGCCCTATCAAGCTCCACCAAGTGATCCAACTGTTGAGACAGATCCAGGCGTAACTAAACCCGATCCACCAAATTCCAATCATGAATATGATCAAAAGCCCATTTAGCCAAACAATCAGCAACACCATTCCATTCTCTAGGAATATGAGCGAAAGTAACAAACTCCAAAGAAGCGCAGAGGTTGAGAATTTGTTCAACAATCAAAGCTAAATGCTAGCTATCATCTAAATGTTGCCTATTCAACAAGTTCACCACTACCTGGGAATCAAACTCACATATGATCCTTCACCACCCCAATTGACTTCCATGCTCCACGGTCGATAAAATGGCCTGAGCCTCCATTAAATTATTAGTATGAAGACCCTTATAAACAAAGAAGATAAACTGAACATCTCTAGAGCTATCCTGACCAACACCACCAATTCCAACATGACCAGGGTTTCCTCAAGAAGAGCCATCTGTGTTGATTTTTAAGACTCCCTGAGGTGGAGGACACCATCGCCCCTTCCTATTAACCTTCGAAGTAGGATGTATACATTTTTTGTGCATGATCTGTCATTGTTGAGGAAGATGAAGACGATTACAACAACAAACATCACAAGGATCCACTAATTCTATCAAATCACACTTAGCCACAATAGTTTCTCCCAAAGAATGCAAAATTTTCCACCACAAGCGAGGGGCCACCAACATCACATCCTAAAAAATCTGGCAATTCCTCTCCAACCAAAGGTTCCAAATAATAAAGGATGGGCCAAGAGCCCAAGTAGCTTGAAGAAAGGAAATAGAAACAGGGGCCCTGCCCCACCGATCCACAAACTTAGCCAACGAGTAAACATGCCAACAGGGTGTGTTCCACACCCTCCACCAAAAATGCCAAATCTCCCTAGCATAGGAACATTGGAAGAAGAGATGAGAGACACACTCCTCACAGCTACGACATAAAACACACATTTAAGGGCTTTGGAAACCACGCTTACACAAATTATCCCAAGTAAGACACTGATTTTGAGCCACGACAACTTATGCCAAACTTGCTTCCACCAAGGGACCTCAATATCCCCAAACAACTGCCTACCAAGCTGCTTATAACTAGCAGACACCGAGTACTTCCTAGACAAATCAGTACTTTCTAAGAAATAACATATTTCAAAATACAAGTAAACTAGTTAAAAGTAATTTGAAGAAATTCTCAAAGCCATTAACTACCAATTTCCTTTTTTTCTTTCCCAATTCATTGATTTCCCAAATGCATCAAACACCATTAACACATAATGGCTTAACCTTTGAAATATAATAAAATGCAAATGAGAAAATAAACAAGAACAATTGCAATCACGCATTTATAGGTTTCCACAACATACGAACTCCTGAATCACCACTAATTCGACCCAAACTCAAAGGAAAGAATCAAGACTCATCTCATACTTGAAATGAGTATGATAGAGGCTACTATACACACTAACCCAAAGTGACATATCTGATATAACAACCATTGGGGAAATAGCCCAAACCTACATATTCAAGTGGAGAAATAAACTTTTACCTACACACTCAAGTCATATGTCAAGAACATCTACTCCATGTATATAATAATCATAAAAATGCATAATCATCTAATGTGGTACAATTTCATGTACATAATTATTTTATCTGAAATAAGTCAATATCAATGTGTATAATCTAAACATGGAAATACAATTTAATAAAATAAAAAAAAGGATGTTAAGATCATAATAATCACATCCATAAGACAAGAATCTATAAATATAGAAATGGGATAAAACATTGTAATGATCCGACCATAGAAAGCATAACCTATGGATCTATTTTTTTTACTATAGATCCTAATGCCAATCACAATATCTATGCATAAAGCCTCTCACACTTTCAATGCAAACAAATAAAATAAATAAATACATCAATTATTCACAAGAAACTTGTCACAACACCATATACGCACCATAAAACAAGCAGTACCAATAATTGACATGTAAAGGAACACCATTCCTAAACATGTGAGTGATCTAAACACGTGAGATAAAATCATACAATAACTCATTTGGTAAACACGTCAACCAATACATAATCAACAATCACAACAATAGCTATTAATAAAAATGGTGAAGCTAAAACATCAATAAGCACTCAAAGCAACAAACACAAGCATGACCTATGCATCCCAAATATAGTCAAAATTATAATGTCAATGATCAACATCACAAGGCACAAATGTGCAAGCATAATAGAAGATAAACACCCAAATCTATGGAAATTATATTCGGTATGATAAATATAGCCCTTTCATCTATATAATTATCTCTAGAGGTAATCTCTTGAATAAAAGTTAATATAATAGAGAAAATTATCCATGGAAAGAAAGTGTTTAATAATAGATATATGGAGAACAATAGCTTTAACAATCAAAGTTAATATTGTTGTGGTCAATGTATTGTAGCTTGTGGACATTTCCAAGACCATTACTTATTGAAAAATTATAAATACAGAGAACAAAACTAACAAAATCGAATCAACAAATTCTATGTCTAACAAATAAACATAGAAGTTACGTCTACCAATAATTAGATAATAATCTCTTCATAATAATGAGCCATTGGAACCTATAACCCACAAACCCCGTTGATGTAGTTGTGAGAAAATCAACCCATAATTGCATGTGAGATGCATTACATAGCTAGAAATCTATCCAAAAACCTTCGCCAAGTTCAAAGCCACAACCTTGGTTGATTTGCAACACCTTCTTTAGAGTTATCAAATAATTTTAAAAAAATAAAATTGGTGCCAATAAATACCTAAATCTACAACAAACTTGATGTGCTATGATAATACAAGTTGAGGCCTCATTGGTACAAAATGTTGATGCTTGAGAGAGCAACATTCATTCATCGATGATCTTATTCCAAATTTCCTCTTTCGTGATAGTAGGAGGATGCTGATAAAGGGTTAAAAAACTTAGATAAGTGCATTTGCTTGAAAGTTTGTAGATTTGTATGAATAAATCCATTTTGTTGATATCGCCCAATCATCATATTCATGAGATGACCTCTCCTTGATATATTTTGTTATGAGTTTACTGATGAGCGTGTGTTGAAGAATTAGAAAGCTAGCTAAATCTCTAATCCACTACACTTTGGACACTTTGTAAGCATTTCCCTTGTGTTGTTGGGGATTAATAAACCTTTATAACTAGTTGACATGTCTCATATGTCTATCGACCTCTTAAGGTTGTGATAATCAGATCGAGGTTGAATACATATTTTGTCTTCAAATATTTATTTTGTTTAATAAATATATTAACATATCTTTGTTGACACTCTCCCACAAATCATTTTATTCCCCAAGATGACATCTCTTGCAAGCATCTTTATCCAACAACTCATGTGCCTTGTCAATGCTTCAACTTTTAACTAACCAAACTCAAAACAATCACAGGTTCACATTCGTGGAGCAATTATATCTAAAAATGTTGATGACTTTATAATTAACACTGAATGCTAAGTAGATGCACATTTAAAAAAAATTATAAATCAAATGATCTAATAAAATTTTCAATTAAAATTTTAATGTCTTAAATGAAGTCACTTGAAAAAGTTATTTAACCATGAGTCATGAACTCATAATAAATTTACCACTCTAACGAAATAAGTATTTGTATGAATGAAATATAAATATTCCTATGAATCATATTGAAACTTCTTAGAGGTATAATCACTACAAATAACTCTCGAGCACGTGTCAAAGTTCTAAATGTGAAAGCTTTTGCAAATCCACCATTATACTTTTTTAATATATGTCTCATCTTTAAGAAAACTTGATCAAGTACATCATTATTCTTGCATAAATTACAAGCTAGAGATAAGACATGGCAAGTTGGCATGGAATGCATATGACACTCGAGGTGAACAAATTTGAATGCTAACATTTTGTGGCTATGAACACAAATTGATGACTTCAATTTGACAAGTAATTGAACGCTTGAGGATAATTGAGACATTCATGATGAAAATTGGCCTAATAGGACATGACACATGAGGATGCAACCAATTTGATGGATGTAAATTTTTTAAAATTTGACAAATATTAAAAATGAGGTAAATAATAATTAACTAGTATAACTCAACTCCTTAAGAATAGTTAATTAATAAAACATACGCACTTAAGATAGAGCATAGATAAGTGAGCATAATTAATGCGTTATACAAAAAATATTACAATGAATATACACATATTATTATAAATAAGATCCGCATATTATATATTACAATTAATATACATATGCATCTAATATGTTATTAATTAAATACACTAGCATAACATACATCACATCCACCTTTACACTTTCATTGTTAACACAATTGTAAGGCTTGACTAAGATGCAAGAAAGCCTTGAGCTTTGATCCTTGTATAGCAAATCCCATGGCACTCACTATCAACACTCTATTTCCCTTACCTTTGATGTGTGTAGGGTAATAGAGCTTGCAACTACCAAAGATCCATTTCCATAACGAAGATGATAATAGAAAAAGGACAAGAACATCACTTAAAAAAAATTCACAATTTTGTCTCAAAGATCCGAAAATTCCAATCATCTCAATCTTTTGATTTAGAATTCAATAATATATCTCAATTATTAGTCTTTTGCCACAACATTGCATCTAGTATAATTCATTTTTATTTGATTTCAAAGTATAAAATTCATATCCTCTCATTTCAATTTATCAGATAATCCATTATAATTATATTTAACTTCAATTCATTTATCAAACAAAACTCATATATATGATTTATTCACTAATTCAACAACTGTAAATATTTTTGAAGGGCCATATTATTTCCCCTTCAATTACATATATACAATCTTTTAATCATGAATAAGTTATTTAGGGAAATATCTTTGAAAAGTGAGCAAATATATGTCACTTTTAAAACCAAGAAAACCAATAGTGGGAATTGCCTAGCCAACAGTCATTAACAAAGTAGGGGATTTCTCACTTGTGATCCTTCATCATTTTCAACATTGTTTGGCTGTTCTTGTTTGTCGCTAATTTTGTCTTTACTTTTGCCCCATAAAACAACATATAGACCTCCAAATATCATCACTATACCAATTGCACTGTTGAAAGCAAAAGAAACACAATATAAGATATAATTATTATTATCGCAAGATATTCTCATTCCTATTGAAGCACACCATAGATTAATTACTTAAATTATTAAAAACCCACCTTCCCACATGTATGGAATCACCCAAGAAGAAGAATGATAATATAGTCGAGCAAATAGTAGAGATTGGGTTGAATATTGCAACAAACACGGGCCCTTTTTTCTCAATGCACCAGTATTGCAATGCATAGGCCAAGCCATGGCAAGTCAATGCCTGTCAAAATTCAGTTCTTCAAAATTAATTACAAACTTACAATGTTTGTTTCTTGTAAGAGATGGATGGCACTAGTTTAGGATAATATTTACACTTACCCCATACATAATAATAACAACTCCACTCCAATCCACAACCCATGATTCTCTATGGATGCCTTTGTCTAGTATCATTATGTAGATAGCGATTTCTATAGAGCCAAACATGGCTGTCATTGTTGTAAGAGATAATGGTGCTGGATACTTCTTCAATGCCTTGGCCTACATGTATGGTATCGATCACAAATGTCTATTAGTAGAGATGCTAAGAATGAAAAAGAAAACCATACAATTAAATTATCTTTGTAATAAATGAAAAACAAAAAACTTTTGTTTTGTGACAATTGAACCGACTCTCTTCAAACATTGATAATTGATAATGACAAGACCAGAAAAAAGGGTACAACTTATTATCAATTTGAAAACATGTTGAATAAAGCAACAACACTTTTATGCATCATCCCATCCAAAAAAAAAAAAAGGGGTAAACAGTAACCTTTATTCTATTAGCTAGATTTTATTTTAACTATTAAATAATAATTAAAATATCAACCCAATTATGAACCCAAATAATGCTAATTGAACTTTTACCTCAAGTAGCGTAAGCATATCTCTGCAACCGTCCCACTAAAGTCTATGAAAAGATTTAATTGTTTAAAAATTTATTGGAGGGAAGCTACCAATGGGAGTTCACCTGTAAAATCATTGAACATGAGAAGCACATGACTGCTGCAAAGAGGTAAATGCATCCTCTGATTCTTATGGCAGAGCTCCCCTGTAGAATTTTATAAATAATATTTACTGGGCTGGACTGGGAATGTGGTATTGAAGGCCTGGTGTCCTTCATTAGAGCAGGACCAGTGATCAAACTCATAGCCAATGCTCCACCCACACAAATCACTGTGCCCACAATCTTGAATTGGCTGTAAGCACTTTTAATGTCTACTTTCTCCATTCTGCAGAGCAAGAAAACAGTACAACTGATACCCAGAAAAAAACAGGGAAACTCAACAAAATGACATGGAACAACAATAAACCAGTAGAAGAGTGGGATTGAATTACTCACCCCAAAGCCCATGCCATGAAAAAAATGATTCCAGGCGCCAAGTTTGCCATGGCAGTAGTAAAGGCAGGAGATGTTTCACTCAACCCCATTAACAGCAGAGCTTGATATGCAGAAACTCTTTCATTGCAACCCATGCAAAATTCAACACACAAAAAGAAAAAACCCATATTGGTTCAATTAATAAGGAAATCTCAGCTTAAAGTGAACTCACCCGGTGAGAGATATCAGAAGCACCTGAGCTAACAGGCTTAAGCTCATCTTGGACCGCTTTTCCCTGTAAAAAAAACCCTAAAAACGCTTTTAAAAACTAAGAACAGGGGGGTGAATAGAATTGAATCAAATGTGTATTGTTAGCATACTTCTCGATAAACAGGGCAAGGGGGCACAATATGCAACCCCCCAAGCCATAGGCGGCGACAGCAAGAGGCAAAAGGTTTCTTCCCTTTGATTTTTCCTTCTCCAGAAGAACAGCGAGCACCCCATAAGACATTTGAATGCCCACCATTGAAGCATATATGCTCATATTCTCTAAACCCATGCAAGATCGTCTGTTACAGAGCATTATGGCCTTCTTCTAGGGGGGACAAATATTCACAGAAAAACTAAAACATTATTATCAGTAGAGCTGCAAATAGATCATAGAAGAGAGTTCCAAGGGCGTTATCATTCATTCATTTTTTCTTACAGATTGTACAACAACCCATGTCGTTTTCATATACGGCGTTCTAAATTTGGTTGAACTGGTTTGTGGATGATAATGTTTCGTAGGGAAATGAAGATGGATTTATCAATAGCTGCTTATTTGTGCCTGGTGACTTCAGTTTTTGGACTGATGGTAGTTATTATTGTAGGATGTATTTTTTAACCAATCTGTTGTGGAGATGGGTACTTCTCAACAAAAATTCAACTTTGATTATTGTAAGATGTACTATTTAACCTAATTCATCTTGATTGTTATACATATCTATGTCATTCATTTTTTAATTTAGTTTTTGTATTTATTTTGATTATGTCATTTTCTATTTCGTTTTGTATTTATTTTGAGGAGATGTTTTTATTTATGTATATATTGTTAAATGATGTAATTTTATGTGAAGTTGGTTCATTTTCTTTGTCTTTATCTATTTCTATACACATACACCTCTAAATATTTAGACATCACATCATCTTTATTTACATATGTTTTAATACATTTACTTTTGCATTTATTGCATTTATCTAATACATTGACTCTATTATAATCATTATAGACATCTAAAATCATTCACACCTAACCACGCTTTTATCCCTCCAAAGTATTAATTAAATAAGACCAAATATTCATTTGACTTCTCCAATCATTTTCCTAACATTAATTAAAAAATCAACCATTTAATTAATTAATCCATTCTTTAACCCCTTTCCTCTACAACAATTTATCTAATTTGCAATTTATTTAATTTGCATAAAATCCACCTCAACTAATTAATTGACTAAAATCAATTACTTAATAGATTAATCCACTTGCACAAATCAAAATTTGTGATTAATCTAATTAGTCTCTTATCACATCCACCCATAAAACCATCTATTTATCATAGAAAATCCTACCCTCCTTTAAATATGTGATTCTCATACATGTGAGACCTTTAACTTGTCGAATCTCACATCCCCATGCAATTCTCACACTTGTGTGAGATCAATCACATGTCAAATCACAAATTCCAATGACCTTTCACACACATGTAAGAACTTACAATCTCCACCATTTGATCAAAATCAAATCAATATTTATTTTAAAATTTTAGAGTTGGAACATGCAATTATTTAGAATAATTTATTAAAATGAATGTAGAAAGTAAATAAATAAAAAGTATTAGATGAAATTTAATCAATGTAAATGTAATTTAATATTTTTGTATTTGATTTATTAATATATAGAAAAATTAAAAGTAAGATGAATGATTTAGAGTTAGGAATTTGATTGGAAAATATAATTATATATTTTTGTATTTGATTTATTAATATATAGAAAGATTAAAAGTAAGATGAATGATTTAGAGTTAGGAATTTGATTGTATGTTATATTGAATCATTTCTACTATGGGAAAGTGATACAAGCAAAAGTGATATGTATAGACAAATTTGAAGTTTGATGCATGGATCTTATGTGTGTTAAAGATTGATACCTACTTGTGTATTTGTCTCTCTTTTGTCACTTATTTTAGCTATTTGGTTGTGTTTGGCAAAACCTTTGTGAAGTTTGCTAGATAAGGATCAATTCTCCTTTCGTCAAACTCCTACAAAATTGAATTTAATTACTTTTGATACAATTGAAAAAAATTAATTATGTAGAGAATGTCCTAGATGTTGGTACAAGTAGGTGACATAGTATGATGGTATAATGTTGATTCTAGTTGCTCATATAAGATGATTTGAAATGAATTAGAGTTGTGCTTAAATATAACTACTAAAATGTTCAATGAAACATTTCACACTTGGAGTTAACACAATGATTAGAAGGAAGGTTTGGGTCAACCCAAATTTAAATTTAAATTTTAGAAGTTCTAAATTCATTTCCATAAAACACAAATTGATCTCATTCACTCAAAAAATTGGATATATTAACCTTGATGAGAAATGTATAAGTTGAGGATTGAAATCAATTAATAAGGATGAGTGTAGATGGAATCAAGTAAGGTTTGGTTTATGTGCTATGTTTAAAAAAAAACATGCCACTTATTAGTTTTTATTATATAAAAAAGAATGAAGTCAGAGTACCCAAAATGAGGGTGAAGTGCAATATATGTAATTTTTACCATTACAATTTTAATAGCAGTAATCTATTAGAATATGCAGTTTTCTTCCCCATCCTTTCTGTCTCTCTATACATTTGGTAAATTTTCTTTTGTATGTTTGAGATTAATTATAATGTAAAATCTCCAAGTTCCAAAATTTTCTAAAAAAATAAGTGTAAGATAGGTTTAAGCAAATGAATAATTTAGGATTTAAAAATATTCAAACATATTAATACCAACAATAGGTATCTTTCATCTCAACATTTTTGTCATTCATTTCAAAGGATCTTGGATATTTTTTTTGTAAGTAGACAACTTTGTCTTAGTCTAATTTTTCTTGTCTAGGTCTTTTAATGAAAGAGAGTGAATGCAAATGTAAATATCTCTATATGAGATATTAAAAGATTAAATAATTATTAAATAATTTAAATAATTGGAAAATCAAGAGTTAAAGAAAAATAATTTGTTTTTTGGAGTTTGGGAATGACATTGATTTGATTAACTGATATGATGTGACAAATGACTAGAATTTGATTTTTTAGAAAAAAAGTGCATACCTTAATTTTGTATTCTCTTGTTTTACACTTTTTGAGTGCTTCGATAGATTCAATGTTCTAATGTTCAATTTGTTCTATTTTTTTGTAAGTTAATCTAAAATTTGAAGCCTACTACCCTTCAACCTATCCCATTCCTTGTAATAAGAAGAAGAAATAGCCTTACAAAATGCACTATTCTCCTAGATTGAAGAGGAAGGAGTATTTTTTGCCAATGATTCAATGTTATATCAAAACAACCCAAAGTGTAGTTTGACTACTTCATAAGAGAAAATAAGATAACATTGGAGAATCATGGTCCTAAAGTGAAACTATTACCTATAATTTGCTTAGTCACGAGTTTCCTAAATAAGGCTTATCAAAGATTAAAAACTATAAGAATTAGTCATCAACCTTATATCATGAAAGAGTAGCTTGTTATTCCTACTAATGTCACTAGTGAAAGGCTAAAATTTTGAGCTAATCCAAGTTAGGCCAAGAAGATCCAAGTTCTAGATCCATCAACATAATTGACTAGCTAAAAAAATAACTACCAATGTCTTGTTATAGGAAGTGTTGTCCATTCTTGAGTAGAGAAAGTTACTCGAAGAAGCAAGGATAATAGGATTTGACTAAGAGGGCCACTCAAACTAAAAATAGTACAAATCAATAAAATATGGCAACTAATATACCAACCATATTTGATAATGTGAATAATAAGATTAGTAAATTAAAGCCAATGCCTTTTTATTTAACACTCATTATTGAAAAAATATTCATAATGTTATGATATATTTTAGTGCTAGTACTATTTTCATGCCTAAGAAATTTTTTGATACATTAGAACTCGCATATGATCCTATACAAAAACGAATATCATATAGTTAGATGAGAAAATGAGATAAACAATGGGTATCACAAAATATCTTCTCCATATTTTATATTCTTGTTCAAATATAATAGTCCCACAAGATTTAGTGTTATTTGATATTCCACTAGGATTTATTTTGTGCTTATCTAGAGAGTTCACCATAAAAGTAGGTGACCATCTCTCTTTGAATTGAACACATCTTATTCTAAGGATTGGGTATGGGTCCAAGTTAAAATTCCTAACCAAGCCTATCTTAAAGGAGCATATTACCATGAGATGATTATGTACTTTGAACCAAATCATACTATGATCATGATGGAACCCCTTAAAAATTTTGGTTCCATTTCTAAATTCTATAAAATTTGGTTGATTTCAAGTATCTGAACTATGTGTTTCGTCCGCTATCAATGCCCTTGGGTTTGTGTTTCAAGTATCTAAACTAAAGGTTTCTGAAGAATTAGAGTAGCACCCTAGTTCTATTTTTGTTTTTGATAACACCGTTGCCAAAATGGTGGGCTCGTTTTCTTCAGCATACATGTAATTTTTTGTCTTGGGTGCTGACGTGGAGAATCTTCTTTGATCGATGTGGATGAGATATTTTGGTGTTACTGCAACGACGAACGATGCCTTTGGAAAGGCTGGCTGATATTCTTCAATGGACTATATGGGTTTTGTCTTTTGCTTTCCCCCCACTTTGCCATATGCAAATATAACTGTTTGGGGGAGTTTCTAAAATTGAAATGAAATTAAGTGTCAAATGTAAATGTGATTGAAATGGTAATTTGGCCTGATGCTTATTGCTCCCATGTTGATATAAATGGGATTTCAGGGCTAGTTATAGGGGTTTGAATTTTAGGTCTCAAGTGGTCTAGGTTGGCAAATTGAGCTCATGTAAGAGCAATTTGTAAATTCATGCATAGATGAATAGATTAGTATGAAGTCTAGGGTATAAGATGGTTTGTAATGAACTTAATAAGTTTTACAATAGCAGTAGTATATAAATGAAAATGCAAGTACGAAAGCACATTCTCTCCTATGTATTTTCTCTTCCAAATTATAAATGAAATGATTTAGGATCTTTTTGTTTGTGTTCAATTGTTTTAATTGAATGAGTGATTTTTTCTGCTTCAATTCAAGGAATTGATTAAATGCTTAAATGAGATCATGGGTTTGTGCTCGGGAAAATTCTAGGATTGCTAAGTAGTTTTGTTTTTGACACAATGAGTTGAGTATTGTAATGCAATATATCAATATCCTACAAATTACTAATTCAAATTGCTAAGGTATTATAGGTCATTACAAATGTGACTCCATTACCCAAAGACAACGCACCGGTCTGTTTGTTTGGTTATCCTAAATGTACATGAGTCATCCTTGCACCTAACTAAGAGCCCAATCTGAGAATGAAAAACATTTAAACACCTTCAAACACCACATATCAATAAGAAGTATCACTTATTCCCTAATTTAGGTAGCAATTTACTTAAGGGCCAACCAAATCCTTTGAGGGATTCTATCTAGTTGTAGCTGATAGGAATATATCTATTTTTTCTAATGTTTAGGATAAAATGATAGGAGAATATTATGTGAACATTATCAGGATCACCCTCCTGGGTTTCACAGAGCCTGAAGAGTAGAGTTCTAGCATAGCAAGCTAGTACCTATTCGTTGGCCAATCCTTGCCTTTACTTATCATTGGATTCTGAAAGATTCATAGGTAAATGGTGAGATTAAGTTTGGTTCTAAAAAAATAACCAACAGATCATAAAAGAAGAGAAATCCAAATATGGACTCGCAAAACATGGAGTAAATTTTATTCAATATTTAGATTAGATAGATATACTTAGATTTTTAAATGATTAAAGTGGGACTCGCATGCAAATTTTGATTTCATGGCCCTTGGAAATTATATCCTTTGTGATGAAGACAAGAAATTCCCATAATAAGGAATTTGGATTAGATTTGAAGTAGTGGTTGCTACTTGATCTTAATCCCCTTTTAATTTGAATTTCCAGATCCTTGCAGATGGAAATAAAATGGATGGCGATCAAACCTAGGATATGGATGTCTACGATGATGTGATCAAGTTATAGTATGAAAAGAGGATATTAACACTATGGATGAAAACAGATGTCTAGGTTGGTAGATAAACCCTAAGGGATGATAAGTTAGATGTGACCTACACCTATGTCAAAATGGGTTAAATGTATGCATGATCCTAAAAAGGAGACTAAATTAAAGTTAGTAGATATGTATGTTAGGGGATGATCATGTAGGAAGTAAAACCTATCTTGGAGATGATGGACACCTTATCTTAATAGATAATGGATGTGTACATGTATTTTGTGATGGTATAAGTGATTATCTAACCTAGGATAATCACTTACAAAATGATATTAACTCTATGGAAATGAATGTCTAGGTTGGTTGATAAACCATAAGGGAGGATATGGTAAATGTTAGCTAGGCCTATGTCAAAATGGGTTAAATGAATGTATGATCCTAAAAAGGAGACTAGACTAACTAGTAGATATGGATGTTAGGGGATGATTTTGTAGGAAAGTAAAACCTATCTTGGAGATGAGGGACACCTTAACTTAATTTAGGAAAAAAAAGACAATACCTTTTATTTTTGGAATATTTGAATGTATTTAGATTTCAATTTTTTTGAATAGTTACATTAAAAAAAGATAAAAGATTAAAAATTCTATGGCTCAAAGGATGAAGTCTCTATTTGGCTTTAAGTGGGGAGGTTCTAATCTAACATGATGATCACAAAATACACAACAAAAACCCTAAAATTATTCAAATTGGAGTGACTCCTAGTGTGGGCCCACTAGCAAAGCTAATACCTTTATCAAGTGAATGGATAGCTAGGGTATGCAAGGTCATGTACCACCTCAACTCAATTTGGTTAGTTTTATGTATCCCCCACATATAACTCCTC
This sequence comes from Sequoia sempervirens, assembly GCA_007258455.2. NCBI lineage: Eukaryota > Viridiplantae > Streptophyta > Pinopsida > Cupressales > Cupressaceae > Sequoia > Sequoia sempervirens. The sequence continues at coordinate 210,932,615 of VDFB02000015.1, read as the reverse complement.
CCCAAGATCTCCATAGTTTTATGCAATTATTTTGTGCATTTATTTTTCAATCATATGAAGAAGTTGAAACATAATTTTTAATCTAACCAAGAGTTGTTATAAATTTTGAAGTTGAATTTCATTATGTATTCCTACTGTGTAAATAACAAAAGGTTTTTCATTGCATTCATACTATTTTTTAAAATTGTAGGTTGAAAAACACTAGGTGTTATGAAACTTGCAACCCACATACTTGAAAGTTCAAGTATAAGCCACAATGAAGCTATTCATATGTATATCCAACAAAACAAGTTGTTGAATTACAAACATGGAGAACTAAATTACAATGAATAGTAAAATAGTAAGAGCTTGTACTTTAAGATTGAATATGTCCATTCATTGTTCCTTAAGTCAAAAATTCAATTTGTAATCTAAATTTTTCAAATAGGGAAACTAAGAAAAATAGAGGGGGAAAATTGGTCATAGACCATGGAAAATATCCTCCACTTATATCAAAGATTTGAACTATATGATTAAGGTATGTGGGGAAAAGTTGAGGAAGTGGATGCATGTGAATTACAACACTGATTGGAGATGTTAGCCTTAAATACTTCCAACCAAACCAAAGTACCAAGCAAGGAAATGCCACATGGCCTCTTTTATTTCATTTGACATTTAATTCTTTGCACAAGAGTAACCTTGGGATAAGGACAATTGAGGGGTAAGTGGTCAAGCCTATGACTATTAGGCCATATGTAGTCTTTAATAAAGTTGCAAGAAATAATAGTGTGAAAGAAAATATAAGTTTGAATTAGGTTAATGAAATAGATATAGTTAACTTTGATAATTAAATTGAAATTGATAATTGTAATCATTTATAAAAATTAGATGAGTGGGTTAGGTGTATTGAGTTTTAGAATTGATGATGAAAAATGAAGTTTGTAATGTTGTTTTGAATCAATTTATCATTATTATGAATTTATCTATTTTGATTCAATGAATGTTTGAGAGTCTATAGTGGTATAAGAATCTCTTGGGTCAATTCTAACTATCATGAACTTGATATATCATGCAAGAACGATTTGAGTTATATGAGATTGACCTAATATAATATGTATTTGAAAAGATGCTCACTTTTTCCTCTAGATATCTATGTTAAAGTGGTGTCTAGAGACATTGTTTAGGACTTTTTAGATTAATTGATGAATGCATTCTCCTAGGTCAAACCCACTAGCAAATTGAATTAACTACAATGAAAGATATTAAAAACATTCACAAACATGCAAGTGGCTTATATGATATCAATTCAAATTTAAGTCCTTTATTGCCCTTTAAAATTGAAGAGCATGCTCTAGGTAACTTGTGTGTGTATGTGTTTAAGTATACGTTGAATAAATACTTAAACATCATGGCGTTCTGACATCTTGCATGGAACATGTGTTAGGTTGGCTCATAACAACCAATAGAAGGGGCAAGGAAATTGGAATTTGAATTTTTATGTGTGGGATTTAAGGATTATGCTTATGATCCTCAAGATCAACTTGGTTCAATATTGAGCCCTATGGAATGTTCTACAATGAAAAGATGGTGATCTTGGAGTGGGGAATAAATGTATGGAAAGAAGTGTTAATAAGAATGAAATAGGGATAAGTAGATAAAAAATATATTGAAATATATGCAACAAGCTACAATGAAGATGGATAGGGATTAGGCCATGAACTCAAGACGGGAATATGTCACTTATCAATATATTATTGCATTAAGACATTCTCATGAAGGTGGGGATAAATGGGAAATGGCACAGATATAGAAACAATTAATATCTTAGTGAAAAGTGAGTCACTGATTAATTGACTAATATGGATAGTAACTTATTTATATGCCACAAACAAAATCAACTTAAGATCTAAATGAGAACCAAGTTTGGAATTTTATACTAACCATCCCTATCAATTAAAATTTTATGACATTTGTAAATTTTCATTGCTATCATTTTAACTTTAAACAAACATATTAAACTAGTAAAACCTTTTATGAAGTCAATTTCATTCCACAATATATGAGGCATTGATTTTACAAAGTAAAAATAGTAGTATCACATTGCATGATAAACACGAAACTATAAAAAAATGATTCACTTATGTAATAGTCATTTATAAAATTGTTAGTTATACCTTCTTTACCAAGTTAATGAGTTGTTAGAAATAATATGCACTTTATTCATTGTGAAGAAAAGAAATGAAAAAATCTATTAAATAGAATTTTGAACATTAAAGTTTGTATCAATACCAAGATTATGTGTTTTTTACATATGTATTTTAAATAACAACATTTCAACAGTGTGTTTGTGTATGACAAAGTGTAGGTTATAAAACACATCGTATTTTGAAGCATGCAAATTTCTTATAGTAGGTAGTGTGTGCAATGTGAAGGGCATATTGTGAATATGTCATAACATGTAGGTTAAAAAATAAAGAATGTTTTGACACAAATTTCTAATAAGATATTCATAATTATATTTATCTACATATACATTTTAAATAACATCACCATTTTATTACAATGTGTTTATGTATGTGAAATTGCAAGTTTCAAAACCCATTACATTTTTCTTAATAATCTTATAATAAAACATAAATCATTATATATATATATATATATATCATAAAAGTTATTTTTTATCCAAAAATTAAATTATTTATCATACTTTTTTTATTAAATAAAATAGTCTATAATATTTAACTATACATAAAAAAAATCACAAAATATTTCTTTCTAATATTTTTTTGAGTCTTTATGGGATACGTAAAAATTCACCGGCATGACTAATTCACTTCAAGTAAAATTAACCACTAGCAACTCACTACCATGAAAAATTAATCGTATTAACATTTTTAATATTTATTGATAAATATTCATGCATGACAAATTCACCTCAAGTAAAATTCACCACCAACAATGAGCACTACTAGGAAAAATTAATGGTATTAACATTTTTAATATATATTGATAAATATTAATGCAATTAATTTTTCATGGGGTTGAATTGGTGGTGGTGAATTTTACTTGTGGTGAATTTTACTTGTGGTGAATTTTCCTAGAACCGTCGGTGAGTGAATTTTCCTAGAGCTTGTTCACAATCATATTTCTCACTCATAATTAATGTAGATATATTCTTTTGTCATAAATTTTTCAAAACCTAACACCAATAATTTATTTATATTTCTATTATTTTTGAAAATTCAACTCAATTTTTAAAAATTGAATATTCGATATAAAAAATAAATTATACAATTAAATCCAAAAACATCCAAAAATTGAACCTTAAAGTTTTATTAAAAATCAGAGGTTCAATAAATAACTTTTTAAATACTTGAAAATGACTTCACACTAAACTTAAATAGCAGGTTGATAGTGATTGATCTCCAAATTAAAATTTTAATCACATGTTTTAGAGGAAGGGTATTGGATGCATTTGTTGAAGCACAAACACTCATAACATATTCATTGGAGTAAAATAACTACATCCATGGCATAATCTTGCTTCACATATCAAACACCTCAACATCTTAAACATCTTGCATATTAATATTCGATATCTTAACTCCTAAGATATCAGAGACACAAAATTTCAAATATATTTATAATCTTTAGTTATTGCTTTTTTATGTGTGCCGTAAGGATTAGCAGAAAGAAATGAGATGACTTTAGGAAAAGAAAGAGTGATTTGTGGGAGATATACTTGAGATCTTTGAGGCTCAGACTGGATAGTGCCATGAGAGCAGCCTTTGTCAACATCAATATCCCGAATGTCTGTTCCAATTCAGAAGAAACTTCATTGAAAGCGAGAAATATTTTTGAGACCACCATAGGCATAGAATCTCCAATGACTCCAAAAATCGACGGACTTTGATTATGAATTTCCAAATTCAAATTGAAAGTTTGGCGTTGATGCAAGCAATTTTTCCAAAATCTCCTGAACAAGGACTCATATGGCCCCTCAATTCCTGGGCTGCTTTTTGAAATCCACACCATCAAACATAGACAAAGCTTGTAAATTTTGGCTGCAATATTAAAACGAAAACAAGTAAACATTTATTTTCAGAAAAATACATGAACTGAACTTTCAAATAATAAATATATTGTTCTGACCATTATGTGATACAAGTTTATCTTTGTTCACAATCCACACATCGTAGGACTCTATGGTGTGCCTTTGGACATAATCCACTTTGCCTGCTGCTATCATCTTCATCTTTTTGTCCATTCTTCTCAACTACCAGAGGCTCTGCTTTCAGGGCGCGACTATTCTCCTTAAGAAAAAGGCATGTTCATTTTATAACTCCCGCCCATCATTTTGAATCTCCTGCTTTTAGAATTTCGGCTTGTTTTAAATCTCCCATTTTTTAAAATTCCTGCTCTTTTGTAGGGATAGAAAGCTTTGTTGACTGATGACAACAATAGGCATTGATGGGAACTAGAGGTGATGGCTTAACAAGGAAAACATTATTCGATAGCTTAGACCATTAGCAGCAGGCTTGTGGGTCATAGCTATCAGACAGTACTTCCTTGCAAAAGCACGCTAGTGGGTCACAACTGGTGCCAACACATCGTAACCCCAACAGAAAATGGAAAGGGGAAAAAACCATTGACTGGTCAGAGTTTAGTGTGTGACACTTAAGCCCAGCCCTCCTTTCATACCTCCACAGGTGCGACTTTTATCTTCCTTCTTTCCATGCAATCTTATCACACACTTATTTGGCACACTTTATACAACCCTTCTCACTGTGCAGCACCTCATTCACTCTCTTTGCGTGGATTTTTAAACTCTGCATGTCTCCTCTACAATAGTAACTCCTTCCCTTGATCGATGCAACCTCACTATTCCTTCATACCATGGATCACTACTTTATCCTCCCTTCTTCACACATTTAATTCTGATTAAATCATCCTCAAGTTACTCGCAGCCTATACTCTGGGTCGAGCGTCCTTTGTGAGTTTCTAGTTCAAAACCTAATAGCCTATTTGTCTTTCATCTTAGATTTTCACATCCTTTCACCACGCGGTTCTCCTTTACTTGGTCATGATTTAAATTGTCTTTGATATCTTCTTGTGTATTACCAAGGCGTTGATAATAAAAGTCAACTTTCTACGGACGTTGCCTTCCAATCTAACTTCTCTTGCTTTATATATCTTCCATGACCTTTCTACATGTTCACGCACCGTAATGGTTTCCAATCTGCGTTGAATTTACACATAGAATTGCCAAATCCCTTGGCATAACATGCTCGATGCCTCCTCATGGCACCACATCACTGTTCTTACTTTCAACTGCTCTCTATGCCTGAAATGGGTTGTGACCATTTTCTTGTGCAGTCCATATCTTTCCTGCACAGGTGTGCAACCACCTTCCCAAACCACATAGTATCACATACATCCTGAGCAAAACAACACCTTTCGTGTGGAGCAAAATATTTTTGGAGATCTTTTGGAAGGCTTCTCAAGTTGGGTGCCTAGTTTCTTAAGCTCAAATAGAGTTGCATTGAAAGGCAAGGTATAAGGTCCATTTAATGAATTTGAGTATTTTTTTTTTAATATTGTTTCCTCTTGTTTTCATTTTGGAATGCCTAGTGGGACCCCATGTTCTAAATCAAAACATTTTTTTGAGTGTTTTTGTGAGTTTTAAGCCACATGTTCTCACTTCAACGCATCCATTACGCTTCAATGTTTATGCTTCATAGCTCAATGTATCCACCTCTAGCGAATTGTGTCCACTTACATGTTGGGATGCCCTCCCCCCAATAGCCCTAACTTCATTTCTCTTTCATTTTTCAATATTTTGATAATTTTTTAGGCTTATTTTGGAAGGTCTTTTATTCCTAATCTAGTTATCATGCTTCCCTAATAGATTTCTTGTAGATTTGACTCTTATCTTGTTGTTTTTATTTTATTTTTTAATTTCAAATATGAATCAACATATCTACTTAAGAGTTCAATGTGCCCACCTCTAGAGTGACGTGTCTAGTGTGAAGAAACACAATTCTTAATGTGTTTACTTCATAGTTCAACATGTCTACCTCTAGAGTGACACATCTACTTTGAGGAAACATAAATCAATGTGTTTGATTTGTAGCTAAATGCATCTACATCTAAAGTGATGTGTCCATCATGAGGAAACATGAGTTAATGCATCTTCTTTACAATTCAATGTGTCTACCTCTAAAGAGCCATGTCTGCTTCTATTCTAGGAAACTTCTCTTGTATGACCCTAGCTTCATTTTTCATTCATTTTTTGGAATTTTGATAAGTTTTGGGTTTATTTTGAAGGGTTTTTTATTCCTAACATATTCTTCATGTTTCCATAATCATTTTCTTGCAAGTACAACCTCTATTTTGTAGATTTCATGTATTTTTTAGCCTCCATCTTGAGACATCATAGCATTCTTGATACATCTTTGTTGTCTCTTGAGACATCTCTACTTCTTGAGATGTTTGTGCCACCTCATGATACATTTCTATATTCATAAGATGTCTCTACTACCTCCTAAAACATTTTTGCAAGTAAGCATGGTAAGTTCAAATAAAATCATGTCTTAATTTAATTTTCTTGGGGTTTTAAGCTTTTCACTAATAATCTTTTGTAGCCTAACCCCTTGTTTATGTAGCTCCTTGCATGTACAATTTTTTTTGTAAACTACTAATGAGTTTGTTGTAGGTTTGATTATCGATGAATCATCTTTCCATTAATTTAGTTGTACATTTAATTTTTATAAGGTTGAATGAACAATTATTTATTGTGTTTGTGAGACAAATTGGTGTGCATGTTGGGTTAGTGTAGGATCATGATGGGAGTAAGTGCACAAAGATGGGGGCCCAAAAAGGGGTCTTAAATGGCCTTTTTTTTTAAAATCAAGAAATATTGACCTTAGATGAGGAATTGAGGATACTTGCATTCAAATTTTTAAGATGCAACAAAAACAAGAGTCGTAGTGCTCTAAATCTACTTTCTAAACTACTGTTTTTTTTAAAATGGTAGAGATTAAGGGGTTCAAAAAGGGGGGCCACACAAATTGGTCATTTAAAAAAAAAAACATAACATATAGAACTTGTTATGGCCCCTTTAAAATGTTATGTTTTTTTTAGTATTTTAAAAATTGCTTCGATGAGAAATTATTTAATACCATGTAGTTTATCCTCGATTTTTTTGATAATTTTTTAATGAGTATATGATTTTTTTACTAATTTTATGGTTGAGGATAATGTTCAAGGTTGAGGGTATAAGGTTAAGTGTATAGGGTATAGGGATTAGGGATTAGGGTTTAGGATATTATGTATAGGGTTTAGGGTATGGGTTGAGGGTATAAGGCATAGGGTTAAGGGTTGAGAGTGTAGGGTTTAGGGTTTAAGTATAGGGATTGAGGGACAATGTTCAAGGTTTAGGGTACAAGGTATAGGGTATAGGGTATAGGGTATAGGGATGAGGATTGAAGGTGTAGGATTTAGGGTTTAAGGTAAAGGGTTGAGGTTTGAGGGATAGTGATCATGGATGAGGATATAGAGTTAAGTGTGTTGGTTATGTTTTTAGAACCAAACTTAATCTCAGTCCTAACCTATGAGCTTGCCACAACCCAATTATCAGCTAGGTTGAGGATTGGCCAACACCTAATTAGAGTAATTAATACTTTACTTATTCTCTTCGGGCTCTATGAGACCTAGGGAGGGTAATCACCTTATCAAAGGCTCAACAAACCTCAGATAGAAGTGTTACTTATTTCAAGGAGTGCGCTTTCATACTTAGAGTTGGGACAATGTAGTTTAAAGTATTTTGTGAGTCATTTTTCATCTTCAATCCTAGGCCCAATTCAATACTGGCTCAATCAGCCATAAGATAAACTAATAAAACAATTAGTGCTTTATTTAAGAGAGAAAGAGTCACAACTAGTAATCAATCGGTAGTATAATTTTGATTGAATTTCAGAAATAAATGGACCATTAGAATGTTACTTTGTAACATTTAACTCACTGTGTATGCAAAATATCACTTCCTTACTGAATCCTATATCCTTTTCTTACAAACTAATGAGCTCATTTTAGCGTTCAATTAGTTCATTGAACTGAAGCATAAAACAAATTCACCCATTTTTGTGCAAATGACAAAAATATAAATGAAACTATCATTAACAACTTCATTCATAGCTTGAAAGAAAACACATAAGAGAGCAACATTTTGAAGCTATAATTCTTCTTTATTTATGATATTTCCTTGTAAAACCATATTTAAGATTCACATATAGTATAACTTTCATCTTAAACTTACTTCTGATATATTTACTACAATATCCTTCTATATTCTATTATGCTTGTAGACACGCAAAATGTACAAGTTGACATTGCGCATCTAAGTCAGACTACCGGCATCATTTCATCCTAAATCATTCCCTGACCTAACCATTTAATTGAATATCTTTATTTGATTAAATTCATTTGTTTTCTTCTCTTAATTAAACAAATCATGTGTTTGATTAAGTCTCTTAAATCATTCTCCATCTCTTTTAATTAAATAATTAATTTTATTTTATTAATTAAATCTCTAAAGTCTATCTATTAAATTGAATAAATTAAAACCTTATTTAATTTAATCTTACTTCAATCTCTTTAATTAAATAATCAAAACATGTTTATTTAATTAAACTCATTAAATCATTTCCTCTCTTGTTTGATTTAAATTAATCCAAAAATCTAAGTCAAAATAAGTAAACTTCCTAATCTTCATTAAATTGATCAAATCTTGATTAAGTCTAATCTAATCTTCAAAATCCTCTAGCTTTTCCCACTTGCACAAATAAATCAATTTATTGATTTATTAAATCTTCATTTTCCCTCAACAAAGCATCTTTTGGAGGAATATTCTTCTATTTCAAATTCAAAATTTGAATGACATGTCCTTCCAACATGTCATTTACTCTCTCTTACAAGTCCTTCCAACAAGGATTTACTTCTTCTTACATGTCCTTGCCTTGAGCCAAGGGGCATTTAATGCAATTTTCTTTCCCCCTCTTACATGTCTTTTCTCAAAATTCAAATTCAAAAAATGCATTTATTGGCACATTTGTCAAAACTTGCACATTCCTCACCCAATCACATTTGGACAAGTGGCATTTTTCCATTGGCCAAATCTTTGTCCCACATTGCTCTATTTTGGCTTTGTTTCCATTTCAACATTCTATAAATAGAATTCTTCACCATGCATTTTATCATCCACAATTATGCAAAGTTATTATGCGCAAATATCTCTCAAATTCCATCCATCTTCTTAACTAGTTTATTGGAGATTTTGGAGCTCATTGAGGGACTTACCAAGTGGATCAATCATCTTCAATCAACATTTGCATTCAAGGAGTTGGGAAAGGGAAAATCTCCACACACCTATTTGCACCAACTCCCCCACGGGATCAAGTGTTTGCATGCTAAATTAGGATTTCATACTTCCATTATGTTCTTCATTGTTTTCTTTGTTTTATTTCCTATTTTTAGCTTTGTGAATGGATTTCATGGGGAATCCTTGTTCATGCTTACAAGATAACTCTCTAACATTGTTTGTTGTTGTGTTTTTGTAGGCACTTCGAATTAGGGTTCACAATGCTTTTAGAGCATAGCATTTGCTATGACCATATCTAGACTCAAAATTCTAAACTCTCTCTTTTTCAGCCATGAAATCCCCTTTATATATGCAGGGGAGCAACAAGCACCTGATTGAATTACAATTTCAATCTTTATTTGAATTTATTTCAAAAACCCAATTCTAACTGACTCCTCAAAGAACTCCCATGTGATTTCATAAGCAATTATTTGTGAACAGGGGAGGACAAAAGGCAAAAAACATGTGCAGGATTATAGTCGTCATTGTCACATCATTCGTTGTTTGGAACAAAAAATATTCCATTCATATCTTCTTGAAGACCTTCCACATCAGCATGAGAAAACAAAAGACAAACCATGGTCATATGAAAATAAATACCTCCTATGCAAAGACCATGGTGTCATAAAAAAACTAAAAGTAGGAGGTGACCCTATTCAGAGTCGTCGACATTCGAAAATGCCCGACCGCTCCTTGTCCTCGATGCAATTAGAGGGAATACCGGTATGTCATCATCAGAGCTCCCATATGGCACCAGGGAATGAAGGTACTGGCCATAGTCTGAGTCGGTATCAGCTTCAACATCCAAAGGAGAGTCCAAAAGCACGATAGGAGAGTTGTGTTTACCCAAGCAGGCCCTATAGCTCTTCTCCTTTTTCCTGGCCTTCTTCACTGGTAGTGCCAGTTCCTTGCCTTTGCACTCGACCACTTCACCTGGAAGGGTCCTATTCCTCAAGCGGTAAGTACTCTACACAATTGACTTCTTCTTATGGCCCCTAGCCCTCCTTTTTCCCTTTGAAATATCAAGAGAATCCATGGCTTCCTGCTCAACTATGTCTTCATGACACTCAAACACACTTAACCGGCTAGACCTCCTAACAGGTGGAGTTATTGCACCAACTTTTCCCATTTTCGCTAAAGCTAGCAGGGTGATAATTAAAAATATTTTTGACTCAAGACCCACAAGAGAAGCACCCCAATCACAATAATTGCAGATAACTCAATCAATAAAAATCCAAAATAGACCAGAGAACCTAATTTCATACCAAATTTCTCAGGATGAAAACATAGAAACTCTGCTTAGGAAACCTTATTTCCCTTTCAATCTCCTTTACTACACATGCCTTACTTCTTCTGTAGACTGAAAAGATAGTGTGAATAAACAGCGATCAACTTGCGTTAAATAGAAAATTCAAGCATGCAGATTTAATGACTTGAAAACTCCTTACACAAACGAATTGGTAACTTATCAACTTGGCTCTGAATCTGGGCCATTCATCTTAGAGAAATTAAAACTTCATCTAAGGTGGCCATGAGCATTTTTTTGTACCATTATCAACTTGCTCCTTGAAAATAGTGAGGCTATCTCAAATGATGCCACGTTCTTTTTTAACCTTGATTAATCATAGTTGATCTGACAATTAACATGTATTGCCAACCTAATTCATGTTTTTCATTAATATCGATGAAGTACATAGGATCAGTTTCTTAGAGAGAAACTTTCTTTATATGCTTCATCGTTGATCCTCCCCAAAATTTAGGGTGCAATTTAGCAATGAAGTTATTTATGTGATGATTTTCAGTCCATCAGATCATCTCATTTTAAAACTTTATCAACGGTTCTCTAGTCCTCTCGCTGCTTTCCTTTTTTCTTTATGCGAAATCCCCAGGATCATGCCACGTTGCCTTTTTCATTAATGGTCATCGCTTGTCGCCGATCTACTTCATCCTCGCCCAGCTCCATTAGCGATGTAAACATCCCGACAATGATCTTTAGCCCTTGGTTTTGTGGTTTGACCTTTGGTCACATTCATCCTTCCATCACGCATTGCTAATTCAAACCTTACACCGAGGCTTCTATCTACGATGAGAGATGTTGTGGAGGCATCAAATTTAGACACGTACAACTTGCATAAAAAAAATGACACAAAAGACATCGCTCATAGGATCATATCACACTAGCAAAAGAAAAACCCTTTAGAGGACATCCTTTGCTTATTGCTAATTCAAAACTCAAGTTTTAAAACAAATCCGCGATGAAGTTACTACATAAGGCCTTTGTTCATCGCTAATTATCCTCATATATTTTGCGAGCAATTAGTGATGAAAAGATTTACAACATTTATAAGGTCCATTGTTTATCGCTAATGTGAGACTTTATAAATTCAAAACATATCCGCGATCAAGTGATATACAAGAAATCACATCACATCGCTCATCGCTATTCTAAGTTTATCTTTTTTATGGCCATCCACGATGAGCGATAAGAAAAAAAAGCCAGAAGCATCGCTCATTGCTATTACAAATTTGAAGGCTCAAAATCCATTAGCAATGAGCGATATCAAAGGGAAAACATCAATCCATCACTTGTTGCTAATTCAAGGTGTGAACCAATGAATAAATCAGAGACAAGCGATACAACTATGAGGGCCATCGGGACATAAGTAGGAACATTTTAAGCACGTGCTCATTAGTTGTTCTAAAAGAGGGGAATTCTCTAGGACAACATGAGAATAGTAGGCTCAAGACTTCTAAATCACATAATACAAAGGATGTAAAAGTCAGGCGATTCAGACCTAGACACGAGAAGGGCTAGTCACATGATGACATTTAATGAACATGAACTTTTTTTTTCTTTTTTTTCTGACTGACAATAGGCAATACCAGTAAACAACATAATAGAATGCCAAGAAACTAAAAGAAACAAAACCCTAAACCTCATATAAGAACCCTACAACATATGTAACAAAGATTTTTAGGTAAAATTTCTTAGGGTTTTAATATGAGCACTCTAGATTTTGCAAAATTCAAAAGTGCCATCAGTGGCTCTTTCTGGGGACGTCTGTTCCTTAGTGAACAGAGCAAGAATTCAGATCCTCTGGAGAAGCAAACCAGGTGCCCACTCCATTGGGCAACAAAGTCAAAAGGTCATCTTTGTCCCCAACTGCCTTGGCTTGACAAGTCAAACCATATCTGATGGCCCAAGGCCACCAAAAATGTAGGCATTTTCTTACCTTTGTCATAGACAAAGTTTTCATCACACCTCACTGAATCCAATCTAGAGACATTACTAGAATATGCCCGATTAAACATGCTAGCATCTCTTAATAACTTATCAAGTACAACATTATCAACAAATTCATAACTACCCTGCATCTGAGAATCAAGTATACCCTTAAAATATTGATTATTATGTGGCAATGACTCATAAATTTTGTCATTCAAAATATTGTGAAGTTGAAAACAACTTTCCTTAATGTTTTTCTCATTACCACATTGCAAGAAAATTCCATCCAGCTGAAAAATTTGGCACTCATACTCTGCCACATAGCTGGGATTATCAAGCTCAATCTAATTAGTAGTTTTCATGTCAAAGGTGAAATGATTGCCGGTATTGGCATGGTGTGATGGTTTAAAGGTGGCATTGTTGTTTGTGCCACCAAGGTTCAAACCCCATTGGGGTGGTATTGTTGAATGTTGTAATCTGGTTCATAGCTCCAGTCAAAAGCGTTTACCCCTTGAATAAAAAAAAAAAAGGTGAAATGATTAAAAGGACCAATCAAAATATTATGCACATCATGCAAACTATCTCCAAGTGTATGTAAAGAAATACACTCATACATTGGCACATCCTGTAACTGTGCCTCAACATGTTGGTGTAGAGAATCACCAAGAATCTCTACCCTATCCTTATTCTTACTCAGTCTGATACTTTCAACATTCACATCTTGTTCAAAAGTGAGTAATTCTGGTTCCAAAAGATAATCTATTTTTTCTTTTAAATCAGCCCCTATATCCATATAAAAGAATTCATAACTAGGCTCATCAAAATAAGGAAACAGATACTTGTCCAAATCTGCATTAAAATTCTCAAAATCTTGCTTATAAACTTCATGGTTATTTGTTGTTCTTAACTCATTAACACAAGTTTCTAAACTTGCATCAGTCTGCATAATTTCATGTTCATCATATAATGCATCATTACAATCAAAGGGTTGCCTGCCTTGATCCATATTACCCTCATGTTGACCAATTGGTTCATAACTAGAAGGAACGCCAGATACCCATGTTTCATAGCTTTCATAATAAAGACTATCATCACTGTCAAAATCAATATGAACATTACACAATAACTTAGGGTTATTCATATGTGCACATTTTTGATATTCAGTGGTTAACAAATTTGAAATTTGTTCACTATTTAATAGACCACAATCCTGATCCATTCTTTTAACCACTTCTCTCTCTTGACATCTAGTAGAAAAATATGCCTTACCAAGTTGTAAGTCAGGACATACCAAGATATTACCGCTATCAAAATCTAGAAACTTCATAGACTGGGTTTCATCATTGAATTGATCATTTATATCTTCTTGAAAGTAAAGAGAATCATTTTCACTATTATGAGCATCAGTGGTTAACATTGCAACACTCTTAACTTCTTCCTTCTCAAACATGCACTTGCTTGTATCTAAAACTAGGGATATTTGATCATTTGTATCGACATAATTTCTATTTTCATCAACATGTTTATCCACAATTGAAGACAACAGACCTTGCACATACTCATTCCTCATTTTTTCCATATTATCTAAACATGTGTAAGCCATTTGCATACTCAATATCCTGAAATCCTTAATCAATGCACTAGATCCCTCCTCAAAAGCTTCAAAATACAAACGAATGCACTCTAATGTACTAGGTCTAAAATTTTCAAGGATTAGTGAAAGAGCAACAACAAATTTGTGACTAAAAGCAATGCTTGACTCTTCATCTTGTTTCTTAAGTTTTTTTAACTTTGTGACAAGATCAGAAGGTTCTTTTGCAAATTCTTCTCTACAAGCATCCACTAGTTTATCCCAGTAGGAAAAGGACTTCTCAAGTAAACTTAAGTACCAATCCCTAGCTTTAGCTTCAAAAGATCTGACAAAAAATCTCATCCACATATCTTGATCTCTAAATGAATGTTTCACCATGAAACTTAGAAACTTTGGACATGTGCATCTCCTTCACACACATTGTATCCATTAAATCTAGGAATCTTCTTATAAACCTGAGATGGAATACTTTTAACCTTATAATCAATCCATGACAAGTCTAATTGGTCATATAATGTTTCAAAAGAATTGACAATAGGTGCAACAATTTGACTATCAGACCTAGCATGATTATCTCTTAACTGGGCTTGCATAGCAATCAGGTTCCTTTTATTCAACTTTGTAACTCCCTTTTAAATACAACTTTCCATTCCGGCCTTATCCTAGGCCTGTTCACACTTGGGTTCATGCACCTTTTGATATCAATTGTTTGAGGATTTTCAGACTTATGCAACTTTTTGACAATATGCATCCAAGTTTCTAATGGCATGGTTATTTCTCTTTTATAATCCATGGATGTCTGCAAATATGGTTTTAACTAATGGTGCACAATCACAACTATGCCAATATGAAGGATTCTTAAGCTAGTTGCAAATAGATAGTAATCCTTAAGATATACAACTTCATTCTAACCATCCATATTTGTCAGTTTGTGAATAAAACTTTAAGTGGAACATCAATTGCAATCAATACGACAGGTTCAATAAATGAAAATATGCAGAGAACTATGTACCTTCATACCTTGAGTTGTTGTAACTTTGAATAGAGCACTTTCAGGTTACAAATAACAAACATCAGCCCTTCATATGTAGAAATTGTTTGAGCAGAGTCGTCACCTCTTCAACAAGAGGAAAACCTTTGAAGCAAGAATGTCTTTATCTGAGTTCTTCCAGTAGAGTCACCTTAGGGCTACTACAAACCAATATGCAGATTTGGAACCTCTTCAACATTTGAACCAGATGTTCATTTTGGTTTGACTCTTTTCAAGTGGTCTTCGATAAATTTGCATCAAAGATGCAAAGGCGTCCCCAGTGGGGTTGCCATTTCTATTGGTTACTCAGATGGGAAAATATGAGTAAATAAATTTTAACCTCCAGTTAAAAATAATAGTTCAAGATGTGAATGACTCTTTGATAATACAATCTGCAACCAAATTCTTGAGTACATCCCCAGCAGAGTCACCATTTCTATTGGTTATTTTTTTAGAACCAAACTTAATCTCAATCCTAACCTATGAGCTTTCCACAACCCAATTATCAGCTAGGTTGAGGATTTGCCAACACCTAAGTAGAGTAATTAATACTTTACTTCTTCTCTTCAGGCTCTGTGAGACCCTGGGAGGGTAATCTCACACATACTCATAATATTTCATGCTTGGTCAAGAGTATTTCTTCACAAAGATGCACTATCTCATGAAAATTGATGAGACCATAAATTGTCTCATATTTTATCAAAGAAAATCATCTATTTCTTCTTAATGCATTAATGTTAAAGTGGATTTGAGTGATGATTGAAAGTTTTTTAGCTTGTTTAAAGTAGAATATAAAGTAAATGTTTGATTTATTTTTAGTAATTAAATTTGATCCAAATTGCCTCTAATATGTCTCCATGAAGTTTTTAAGATGATATAATGCAGATAAATAAGTTATTAAATAACTCATGGTAAGAAGAAGCTTCATTAGACACTTGCAGCAGAGAGCTCTACACTTGAGACAGTTAACTCCTGAAAGCTTTAGAAGGCTTTGAAAAAGTAATGAGAACATAGAGAAGACTCCTAGCACACTCCTACATTCATGCAAAATCATCAATCATCAATCATTCCTAAATTAATGGGATGAGTATTTGTTTCATGTTGAGTTCAAAGATCTCTCACAGTTATTACATTTCATGATTCCTTCTTCCACCAAAGATAACTCAAGTTACTACATCACTCAAATGTTGTTGCATGATTATAGAATGTTATTCATGCTAAGGATCAATGATTTGGTCAACTGAGCTGAAGAATAATTCCTTCATTCATGTTCAAACTTGAAGAATTCCTACAAATCAAGCACCCAAATTTTTTGAAAAATGCAATCTTAGTAAAATGATGATATCTCCCTTGTTTCTCAACAAAATTCAAAACTTCAAAATGATCTGGAAAGTAGACTTGAAGATCTAAAAACCATTTTGAGAATTTGGTGTGATTTGTACCAGGGAAGGAGCAGTATGTGTCAAAAAATGATTGAGACAAAAGTGACATGATGGAGGACAACAACTTCAAGTTTCTTAAAGTTTTATAAATGACCCCTCAAAAATAGGATCTTGGATCCACATTCTTAGTAGATTGATATAGAATATGAATTATATAAATACAATGTAATCATTGGAGAAAAAGAGGGGATTAGAAAGGCTAGTTTCAGCCTGGGGAAATAGGATAGATCTAGTTTCATTTACCAACAATGTAATTCCAGATTTTTAGATTAAATTTGAATCCAAGAAAGCTTTTCATTTCCAGAAATTGTGAAGTAGTTTATTCTTTTCAATTCATGCAAGTGTTCCTTAGATTAGTTCCCTTTCATGTAAATTTCCTTTCATGCAAATAGGATTTAAGATTAGTTACCTTTCATGCAACTTTACTTTCATGCAAATAGGATTTATTTCTGCAAGTAGAATAGAATGTCAAACAAGTTTTCTACTCTCTCTTGCAGACAACCATGGACACCGCCTTGGATTGATAAATTAAATGATAAGGATTACAATGACCCCATCATTTTTTGTGTCGTTGTTGGGGATAGGTGTCATTAGGGAAGGGAGAAAATTAGTTTGGAAGCCTTTTAGATTTAGAATTTCCTCAAGAAATATTTGTCTCTCAAAACCCCCCAAAATACCAGTTCTAAAGAGAAACCCCCCTATCTATTTCAAAATATCCTTAGTTGGAGGACCATCACTCCAAATCCTAGCAAAGGATGTTTCTTTAAGGAAAGAATTGATGGATTATTGCTTGCAAAAGGTGTATTCATTGCTTGCAAAAGGTGCAGAATACAATGAAGAGATCATATCTTCATTACAAAAGCTTGCAAAAAGGATATTTATTTGGAGACCTTCAAAGTCCAAGAATGGTTGTCCAATCAGATTTTTGAACTCAATGAAGGGCTGCCCAATTAGAGATTTGAAGAACAAGGAGTTGTTTTCAGTCATGCATGCAACATATCAGAAGGAAGGATTGCAAGATCTCTCCAATCAGCCCATGCATTTTCTAGAATCAGAAATCATGAAGAAGGTTTCCACTAAAAAAGAAGGTGAAGCATTGAGTTTCAAAAAATTTGTCATCTTCTTTTCATTGTCTTCTCTCAAAAAATTGAATGCATGGAAACATACTTTGAGAAAGGGAAGATATTTTTCAGAACCAGTTAATGGTTATGTATAACCTCTCTACATCATTAAGTAGAGTAGGTTAGGGTAGATTTGCTTTTTAAAAATAAGTGCTTTGCACATGCTATTTCCTCTTCTCTTAGGCTATAAGCATGTAATTTTCTATGCAAGTTGTTGCTCTACAAACTTGTAGTAGATATTTTGGAATTATGGATGACTGGTTAGTACAGAAAAATAATGATGAAGCAATCCGAGTTGGTATTCAATGTAAAAGATCAGGTTGCAACTCTCAAAAGTTGAAGAAATTCTTTGCATGCAACATGGAGAAAGTGAACTACAACTCATGCATGATAGTTACATGGAAAACTAAGATAAAATAAGGTATTTACTTTATTATTTTACTCTTATTCAACTTAAATTTCTTTCATTTTACTCAATCCACTCAAAACAAGAAGAAGAAAAACATCTAAAAGCAGTTCTAAAGATTTAAGGAGCAGTTTGAACCTATCTAGAGCTATTTTGGAATTGTTTTGGAGCTTTCAGGAGTTTCAGGAGTTTTCAGGAGCTGTCAAGAACTGTTCAGGAGCTTTTAGGAGCTTCAGGAGCCTTCAGGAGCTTCAGGAGCCTTCAGGAGCTTCAAGAGCCTTAAGGAGCTCTCAGGAGCTCTTCAGGAGCTTTCGAGAGCTACCCAGAGAAACTACTAAAAATGATGAATTTATTAAATTTGAAGACTCATTATGAGTTGCAGAGGGACCTGCAACATTTTAGGTGTGGGGGAAATGATGAGACCATAAATTGTCTCATATTTTATCAAAGAAAATCATCTATTTCTTCTTAATGCATTAATGTTAAAGTGGATTTGAGTGATGATTGAAAGTTCTTTAGCTTGTTTAAAGTAGAATATAAAGTAAATGTTTGATTTATTTTTAGTAATTAAATTTGATCCAAATTTCCTCTAATATGTCTCCATGAAGTTTTTAAGATGATATAATGCAGATAAATGAGTTATTAAATAACTCATGGTAAGAAGAAGCTTCATTAGACACTTGCAGCAGAGAGCTCTACACTTGAGATAGTTAACTCCTAAAAGCTTTAGAAGGCTTTGAAGAAGTAATGAGAAGGTAGAGAATACTCCTAGCACACTCCTACATTCATGAAAAATCTTGAAGCATCAATCATTCCTAAATTAATGGGACGAGTATTTATTTCATGTTGAGTTTAGAGATCTCTCGCAGTTATTACATTTCATGATTCCTTCTTCCACCAAAGATAACTCAAGTTACCAAATCACTCAAATGTTGTTGCATGGTTATAGCATGTTATTCATGCTAAGGATCAATGATTTGGTCAACTGAGTTGAAGAATAATTCCTTAATTCACGTTCAAACTTGAAGACTTCCTACAAATCAGGCGCCCAAAAATTCTGAAAAATGCAGTCTCAATAAAACAATGATATCTCCCTTGTTTCTCAACAAAATTCAAAACTTCAAAATGATCTGGAAATTAGAATTGAAGATCTAAAAACCATTTTGAGAATTTGGCGTGATTTGTAGCAAGGAAGGAGAAATACACATCATAAAATGACTGAGACAAAAGTGGCATGATGGAGGACAACAATTTCAAGTTACTTAAAGTTTTATAAACGACCCCTCAAAAATAGGATCTTGGATCCACATTCTTAGTAGATTGATATAGAATATGAATTCTATAAATACAATGTAATAATTGGAGAAAAAGATGGGATTATAGAGGCTTGTTTCATCTTGAGGAAATAGGATAGATCTAGTTTCATTTACCAGCAATGTAATTCTAGATTTTTAGATTAAATTTGAATCCAAGAAAGTTTTTCATTTCCAGCAATTGTGAAGTAGTTTAGTCTTTTCAATTCATCCGCGTGTTCCTTAGACTATTTCCCTTTCATGCAACTTTCCTTTCATGCAAATAGGATTTAAGATTAGTTCCCTTTCATGCAACTTTACTTTCATGCAAATAGCATTTATTTCTGCAAGTACAATAGAATGTCAAACAAGTTTTCTACATTCTCTCTTGCAAACAACCATGGACACAGCCTTGGATTGATAAATTAAATGATGAGGATTACAATGACCCCATCCAAAATCACCTTATCAAAGGCTCGACAAACCTTAGATAGAAGTGTTACTTATTTCAAGGAGTGCACTTTCATACTTAGAGTTGGGACAATGTAGTTTAAAGTATTTTGTGAGTCATTTTTCATCTTCAATCCCAGGCCCAATTCAATACTGGATCAATCAGCCATAAGATAAAGTAATAAAACAATCAGTGCTTTATTTAAGGGAGAAAGAGTCACAACTGGTAATCAATCGGTAGTACAATTTTGATTGAATTTCATAAATAAATGGACCATTAGAATGTTAGTTTGTAACATTTAACTCACTGTGTATGCAAAATATCACTTACTGAATCCTATATCCTTTTCTTACAAACTAATGAGCTCATTTTAGCATTTAATCAGTTCATTGAACTAAAGCACAAAAAGATAAATGAAACTGTCATTAACAACTTCATTCATAGCTTGAAAGAAAACACATAGGAGAGCAATATTTTGAAACTATAGTTCTTTATTTCTGATATTTCCTTGTAAAACCATATTTAAGATTCACATACAGTATAAATTTCATCTTAAACTTACTTTTGATATATTTAATATAGTATCCTTCTATATTCTATTATGCTTTTAGAGCATAACATTTACTGTGACCATATCTAGACTCAAAATTCTAAACTCTCTCTTTTTCAACCATGAAATCCCCTTTATATATGCAGGGGAGCAACAAGCACCTGGCTGAATTGCAATTTCAATCTTCATTTGAGTTCATTTCAAAAACCTAATTCTAACTGACTCCTCGAAGAAATCCCACGTGGTTTCATAAACAATCATTTGTGAACAGGGGAGGACAAAAGGCAAAAAAACATGTGCAGGATATTAGTCGTCATTGTCACAACATTCGTTGTTTGGAACAAAAAATATTTCATTCATATCTTCTTGAAGACCTTCCACATCAACATGAGAAAACAAAAGACAAACCATGGTTATATGAAAACAAATACCTCCTATGCAAAGACCATGGTGTCATTAAAAACTAAAAATAGGAGGTGACCCTATTTAGAGTCGTCGATATTTGAAAATGCCCGACTGCTCCTTGTCCTCGATGCAATTGGAGGGATTACTAGTACATCATCATTAGAGCTCCCATATAGCACCAGGGAATGAAGGTACTGTCCATAGTCTGAGTCGGTATCAACTTCAGCATCTGAAGGAGATTCTAAAAGCACGATAGGAGAGTTGTGTTTACCCAGGCAGGCCCTATGGCTCTTCTCCTTTTTCCTGGCCTTCTTCACTGGTAGTGCTAGTTCCTTGCCTTTGCACTCTACCACTTCACCTGGAAGGGTCCTATTCCTCAAGTGGTAAGTACTCTACACAATTGACTTCTTCTTATGGCCCCTAGCCCTTCTTTTACCCTTTGAAATCTTAGGAGAAGCCATGGCGTCCTGCTCAACTATGTCTTCACGACACTCAAACACACTTAGCCAGCTAGACCTCCTAATAGGTGGAATTATTGCACCAACTTTTCCCATTTTCTCTAAAGCTAGCAGAGTGATGATTAAAAATATTTTTCACTCAAGACCCACAAGAGAAGCACCCCAATCCCAATAATTGCAGATAACTCAAGCAACAAAAATCCAAAATAGACCAGAGAACCTAATTTCATACCAATTTTCTAAGGATGAAAACATTGAAACTTTGCTTAGGAAACCTTACAACCATTTCAATCTCCTTTACTACACATGGCTTACTTCTTTTGTAGACAAAAAAGATAGTGTGAATAAACATCGATCAACCTGCATTAAATAGAAAATTCGAGCATGTAGAATTAATGACTTGAAAACTCCTTACGCGAGCGAATTGGTAACTTATCAGCTTGGCTTTGAATTCGGTCCATTTATCTTAGAGCAATTAAAACTTCATCTAAGGTGGCCATGAGCATTGTTTTTCGACCATTATCAACTTGCTCATTGAAAACAATGAGGCTATCTCAAATGATGCCACGTTCTTTTTTAACCTTGATTAATCATAGTTGATCTGAAAATTAGCATGTATCACCAACCTAATTCATGCTTTTCATTAATATTGGCGAAGTACATAGGACCAGTTTCTTAGAGAGAAACTTTCTTTATATGCTTCATCGTTGATCCTCCTAAAATTTAAGATGCAATTTAGCGATGAAGTTATTTATGTGATGATTTTCAGTGCATCAAATCATCTCATTTTAAAACTTTATCAACAGTTCTCTAGTCCTCTTGTTGCTTTCCTTTTTGCTTTATGCAAAATCCCCAAGATCATGCCACATTGCCTTTTTCATTAATGGTCATCGCTTGTCGCTGATCTACTTCATCCTCACTTGGCTCCATTAGCGATATAAACATCCCGACGATGATCTTTAGCCCCTAGTTCCGTGGCCTAATCTTTGGTCACATTCATCCTTCCGTTGCGCATCATTAATTGAAACCTTGCACTGAGGCTTCTATCTGTGATGGGAGATGTTGTGGAGGCATCATATTTAGACACATACAACCTACATAAAACAAATGGCACAAAAGACATTGCTCATAGGATCATATCACATTAGCGAAAGAAAAACCCTTTAGAGGACATCCATCGCTTATCACTAATTCATAACTCAAATTCTAAAACAAATCTACGATGAGCGATGAAGTTATTAAATAAGGCCTTTGTTCATCGCTAATTCTCCTCATATATTTTTCAAGCAATTAGTGATGAAAATATTTACAACATTGATAAGGTCCATCGCGTATCGTTGATGTGAGACTTTACATTCAAAACATATCTGTGATCAAGCGATATACAAGAAATCACATCACATCGCTCATCATTGTTCTAAGTTTATCTTTTTATGGCCATCCACGATGAGCGATAAGAACATAAAGCCGGAAGCACCGCTCATCGCTATTACAAATTTTAAGGCTCAAAATCCATTAGCAATGAGCGATATCAAAGGGAAAACATCAATCCATCGCTCATCGCTAATTCAAGGTTTGAACCAATGAATAAATCAGTGATGAGCGATACAACTATGAGGGCCATTGGGACATAAGTAGGAAATTTTTAAGCACATGCTCATTAGTTTTTCTAAAAGAGGGGACTGCTCTAGGATGACATGAAAATACGAGGCTCAAGACTTCTGAATCACACAATACAAAGGATGTAAAAGTCAGGCGATTCAAACCTAGACATGAGAAGGGTCAGTTACATGATGACATTTAACGAACATGAAAAATAAAAAGTTTTGTAACCGACAATAGGAAATACCAGTAAACAACATAATAGAATGCAAAGCAACTAAAACAAACAAAACCCTAAACCTCATATAAGAACCCTACAACAGATGTAACAAATATTTTTAGATAAAATTTCTTAGGGTTTTAATATGAGCACTCTAGATTTTGCAAAATTTGAAAGTGCCATCAAAGTGTATATAGGGTATAGGGATTGAGGGTATAACGCATAGGGTGAAGGGTTGAGAGTGTACGATGTAGTGTTTAAGTATAGTGTTGAGGTACAATGTTCAAGGTATAGGGTATATGGATTAAGTTTGATGTTTTAGGGTTTCAGGTTTAACGTATAGGGTTGAGGATTGAGGGATCAAAGCTTAAGCATAGGTTTGAGGGTATAGGGTATAGGGTTGAGGATTGAGGGCTTAAAATTGAGGGATAATGTTTAGGGCTGAGTGTTTAAGGTTAAGTGTATAGGGTATAGGGATTAAAGTTTAAGATATTGGGTATAGGGTTTAGGGTTGACGGATTAGGGCTTAAGCATAGGGTTGAGGGTATAGGGTATAGGGTTGAGGTTTTATGATTGAGGGATAATGTTTAGGGTTGAGTGTCTACGGTTAAGTGTATATAGGGTATAGGGATTAGGGTTTAGAATATTAGGTATAGGGTTTAGGGTATGGGTTGAGGGTATAAGGCATAGGATTAAGGGTTGAGAGTATATGGTTTAGGTTTTAATTATAGGGTTGAGGGACAATGTTCAAGGTTTAGGGTATAAGGTTGAGGGTATAGGGTAAGGGATGAGGGTTGAGGATGTAGGGAATAGGGTAGAGGGTTGATGGATTGGGGTTTATGTATAGGGTTGAGGGTATAGTGTATAGGGATGAGGGTTGAGGGTGTAGGGTTTAGGGTAGAGGGTAGAGGGATGAGAGTTTAAGTATAGGGTTGAGGGTATAGGATATAGCCCGTATAGGGTTGAGGGTTGAGGGTTGAGGTATAATGTTCAACCCATTGAGTGTCTAAGATTAAGTGTCTAGGGTATAGGTATTAGGGTTTAGGATATTGGGTATAGGGTTTAGGGTATGGGTTGAGGGTATAAGGCATAGGGTTAATGGTTGAGAGTGTAGGGTTTAGGGTTTAAGTATATGATTTAGGGACAATATTTAGGGTTGAGGGATAATGTTCAAGGTTTAGGGTATAAGGTTAAGCGTATAGGGTATAGGATGAGGGTTGAGGGCGTACAGGGATGAGGGATGAGGGTGTAGGGTCATGCCATGTACAATGACACATATGATATAACAAGGGAATTGTGGTAAAATTTCATATCATACATAACATAAGACGTAGATAGCACTTATAAGATGTCATCATTGCTCTAAAAAAGGTCTCACAAGTGGAAGGCTTACTAATAGTGGAATGAAACTACCATGACATGCCTATGAGAGGGTGAATTACACCAGTATGATAATCGGGTCCTAACCCCATGATATTGTTTTCTTATAGACTCAACATGAGGATAGGATGACACAACTGTATACCTCAATCAAACCCCTACACACATGATGACACTCACAAAACCAAAGGAATCAAGCTTTAGATGGAACCACTAGGATATGCTATATCTCTACTAGTAAGATTATCATAATTTCGCTAGACACATGACACACTTGCAAATGAAAAAATGGGAAAAATGCCAAAATGAACACCCAAAAATAAGGGAAAAACCTCCACAATAGGTTACAACATTAGGAGGTACAAATTTTCCAACAACTCCAAACATAACAAGTTTTTTTTGTTGATGATGCTTGTCAATGAAGTGATGACATGTGAAGAATCACATGGAAAAAGAAAAAAACTCTCATATAAGTTTCCTTGAACAATTCTTTGAAATTAATTTTGTTTGACGAATCAAAGGACTATAGTGTGCCACAAGGACACTAGAGCATGCTAGTGCTCAATGTCCTAAAACTGTCTTGAAAATGTGATAGAGTCCAAAAACTACATTAGAGTCTAGGGAATGCAATGTAGTCCTATGTTTGCATTGCAATTATCTTTCCTACATTTTAGTCCTAGCCATAGATTGAATGGATGATTATTTCTAGGTCTTATTGCCAAGGACAATACCTATGACTTGCAAAAAAAATATTACAACACAAAGTGATCTCTAAAATGGTGACAAATGATTAGGATACCAAGTTGGACAAGGATAATAAATAAAAAATTAAACTTGAAATTCTAGATACATTAGAAACCTTAACAAAATCTACAATTAACCTTTTGAGTTACAAACCTTAACAAATTCATCAAATCCAAAACATGAGTGCGCTTTTAAACAAGTTTAAATTTTCTCATTTTGAGAAAGCAAAAGCACACTCATGCTTTGTATAAGTCAAATCATGCTCACACTTTGTGTGAGTGTGTTTTGGGAAGTTCTAAAAATAGTAAAAAAGAAAGAAACCCATGATATAGGCCTACATGCTCTGTTATTATCCTACTTATGCACGTTATCTGACAAAAAAATGCTTTTTCATGTTGTTGGAGAAAGCACATGCATTTTTACACTTTCCATCACCTTTGCACTACCTCCTTTTTGTTTTCCAACATAGCAAGGAGGAAATACCAAAGTTATTACATGAATTTTGATTATATGAACTCATATTTTCATGTTTGTAGTGTAATGCTAATTATGATTTTTTTGTTTTAAATTCATATTATAGATTGGTTATTTCTATAGTTTTTACTAATTCTATTAGATTTATATAGAATTGAACATTGAAAACAAAGCAACTTCATGAAAATATCTAATTCTTGAGGAGTTTGATGCAAGAAGAAGAACAAACTACACATAATTGGGTAGTTTCTCAAATTGAATCTCGGATTTTAAGGTATGTTCTCTTTATATATATATATATATATGATTTACATTTTACTTCATTTTATTATGTTTATTTATCACTTTTTATCATAAATCCTTAATATAATTATGTGATTTTGTTATCATATTCATGCTTATTAAATTTACCTTACTATGATGTCAATCTTTGAACATTGAATACTTTCCTTGATCATATAGTGGCATGCATTTCCTGTAGACCTTATGCATTGAGCGTGATCTCTTAGATTTACAAGAAGTAGATTAAACACAAGAAACATTCTCATTTTTGCTAGAAGCTACAATTCAAGCACCATAAGGATGTTAGCTATGGGAAAATCTATCATTAACACATTGGATAAATCTATAATTTATGACTTAATTTCTTAGGACACTTTTTCTATCACATTATAATTTCAAAGAAGAATCTAAAGATTGTCCATCCTTGTAGAAATTTATGGTTCTACTACACTCTCTTGGAGGATTTTAATCTATCTCAAGCTTGATCCATCCATTAAACCTATAGACATATTAGGACAAGGCCAATCTAGAATTATTTTTGACAATTGATCCTACTAGTTGCAAGCTATGACCATGGGATTAGATATTGCCAATTTTTATCATGGTCCTACTAGTTGCAAGTCCTAAAATTGGTCCTACACCTTAAACACAAATCAATATCATGGTCATAACTAGTTATATATAGCTAATACCATGGGATTAGATATTGCCAATTTTTATTTCTAGCTCAGTGCAATTTAATTTTCTCAAAGGCCAATCTACATAAGAGACTTTATTTTTCAGCTAATCATGCTCATAATAGGTTATTCAACTTCACAATGATTTTAATGATTTGCACAACCATTTCCATCCTTCTTAAACTAGTTTTGGAGTGCATAATTTTTACCAACCCAAGTTAATGCAAGACCAAATGTCAAAAAAGGCTTTCATGGCTAGGGCTTGTAGAACCTGTCACAAAGAGATGTAAAGTTCACTTCAAATTTGAATTTAATTTTTAATAGTTAAGGGGCCATCTATATGATTAAAGATCCAATTGAGGGAAAGAAATGGGTAAATTTGAAGTCAAGACTAACCCTTAGAAATAAGTGTAAACTAGAATAGACAAGGCTTTGGTTTTATCCTCTCTTTGTTGAAATCCATTATTATATTCAAATATTTCCTTTCTAGATACTTACAATAGGGGTATCATTCCTTCCCCCAATTCCATTCTCACATCCATCAATTGCCTTATCATGATTTTAGAGTGACACCCATTTTGGACCTACATCACCACAAGGGACCTATTTCCTGACATATACTAATGGAGCATGCACCTATATTGTATCCTTATGTACCTACATAGGTGTTTTTCACCACACCGTGCCATTTACATTAAACTTGCACATGCATAATGTAAGATTGTGCTTGTTCCAGTCACACATGCCCATGCATAAACGCGCTTGGCTACCCTTTGTTTATCCTTCCCATTCATCTCTCACAATATCATTGCATCTATCCTTTTCACACTTGGGTGAAAGCATGCATTCAATCTTCATGACCTTTGCTGCCATTTGTTTGTCATGTTTCAACATAGAGCCTGTCACTTACTATCTAACCTGCAACTCCTTGCATTTGGTTGCCCTTTATTTGTTAAATACCTCTTTGGACTATCATATATTGGACTACACTATTGAGTTCAATGAATCTTTCATGATACTTGCAAAGGTATTTATACATGTGTTTCCCTATGTTTGTCACATTTCAACTTAGGGCTTGTCACTATCATCTTGTAGACATTATACAACCTAATTATATGATTTCTTTCAGATTTGTATATGTGATTGTACATCCTAATTTGATGACTAGTTTCAGATATTTGTAAGAGATTGCTTTACTCATGTGTTATTAAAATTAAACTTTCACATGCACAATGTAGGATTGTGCTTGTTCCATTCACACATGCCAATAAATACCCTTGGCTATCCTTTGTTTATCCTTCCCATTCATATCTTATGATGCATTTCCTGTATCCTTCTCATATTTGGGAGAAAGCATCCATTCCCTCTTCATGCCCTTTTCTTCCCTTTGTTTGTCAAGTTTCAACATAGAACCCGTCACTTACTATCAAACATGCAACTCCTTGTGTCATTCCCACATTTTATATGCTAAACAACCTAACAATCCACAACGACTTTACTAATTTTTGCAAATATTTTTTTTTTCTTTACTTAAAAGATAATGACAACATAATTCACTACTTACAACTATAGCCAATGATCTCACTAGTTGGGACAAGGTTAGAAATGAGTTCCTATCTTTACAATAATGTCTACTTAATATGGGTCAACGTAACATACCTCTTATACACTGAAGCACCTCTTGTATTCCAACACGATGAAATTACCTTGTTCCTAATACCTGTACCTACAAGGTCTACATGACTTGGTGCATATGTAAGATCAACGGGTTAATAAACTACATGATCATCATAATAAATGATATAATTTACATAGTTATACAAATCAATTAATAGTTTACAACATCAGGAGAGAAAGAAAAGTCCAAAAAAATAAAACTCAGAAGAACAATCCTAAGGGCCTGACCTAATGCCTCGGGGCCTCATCGCTTGATGACCTTGCTTACGTATATAATTTGCAGAGGCACTATAGCTTGACAACTTGAGTTGCTCCAACTCATTTGACTCACCCACACAGGGTATTTTCATTAGGTTCCAATGAAAGATTCATTTTCATTCATACTCATAACACCATAACACTGATGCATGCTAAAATTCAATCCTCTGCTAAAGGTATCATGTATTTCATACAAATTATGTACTATAAAAAGTGGCTATGCAACCCTTTCTAGGGTCCACTACCCCAAATAGTTCAATATTCGGTTTCCACCCACTTAGGTGAAGTTGGGGGTCATAGACCTAGGTAAGGATATACTAGGAAATATGGAGCATACAATTAAGTACTCATTCTTACACAAGCATACCACAAGACATAACAAGATGCTAAGAAGTACATGCATTGAGCATTCATAAGATAGGAAATTCACTTGCAACGTCTCCTAAATGTCATTTGGTTCATGATAATGCATGTGTTTATATTTAATATAATTGACAAGTGCAAGAGAATATAAGGTTTTCACAACACTCTTTGGCTAACCGTAACCTATTAACACAAGTAACCCTTGCATGAGTTCCATAAAAACAAGCTTGTACATACAAGCCTAATTCCTTATATTCCAACTCTTAGTTTACATCAACATCCTAGCGACATCAGGCACACCATACAAATTCAATACAAATCAGCCCCAGTCCATTCAACAATGATATGATAGATAACCATTCACTTTTTTTTGAATCAATCACATGCAAATTACTAAAGGAAATAAATGTGGGTTAATTGTAATGTGTACAAACACACTAGCCATATTGTGTACTCAATACAATTTTAATTTAATTCAACCTCATTTACATTTCAAACAAATCAATCATTTATAGACCACTATATCCTAGCACATACAAGCACACTAGGAACACCATATAAAGTCAACTCACACATGTAATATTTAACCCTATCAAGAATACATATAACAAGGGCATGTATAAAGTTAATTACGTATATAACAAATCTTGATTCATTTTAACACAAGAGACATGTCATATGATTTGAATGCAAACTATCCCCTTATTCATGTAAATAAAATTGATATGTACATGAATGAATGAGATACATGTTATTCAATCATAATTTGAATTAAACCCACTTATATACTTTTTGAATCAAATAAGTGCATACGACTAAATGACATAAATTCCACCACTACTAATGGAAGGAAACACAAGCTATTGTTTCTATTCACACTTGATAGTACTAACAATAAATTTATTCTAAACAAGGATATTTATACGTGCCAAATCCCAAAAGCCATATTGACACACACATATACACATGGGCACACAATAGTCATGTATATATTTTACTCAACTCTAATGCACACAAACGTGTGAGTCAAGCTCAATTCACATATGTCCTTAATCATAACATAAGTTCTATATAAACAAAGATGCATTTATACAAATCAATTGCATCCATACCTATGCCTAATTCCCATTAGTGTACCAACCACACTGCACCAGTTAACATTTATCCATGGAGACTATTGTGCACAACTAGCCCAATTTCCATTCTATATAAGTTAATCACATGTATATTACAGTGATATTAATGCTACCAATGCTAAAGGATGAAAGCACCCTTACAACACTACACAAGTTCCTTCATGCTTGATATAATACCAACGTAGAAGTTTTATGCACATATATACGTAATGGGGACTAAAGGCATGGTCCCATGGAGGGGGGCTTCCTAAAAATCCGAGGTAGAATCTGCTTAAATTTTTAATAGAATATTTTGAAGCTGGTGGTCCCATGAACTTCAAAATTTAAGTAGGCTGGTGGTGGAATGGTGGTGGGTGAATAAAAAATTAATAAATAACATCATTTCCCTCCAAATTTGTTTTAAATGTGGTAGGAAAGTACTCTGAAGCAGGTGGGGAAATTTCTAGCCCCACCCCAATCTCACCAGCTAAAATTTTCAGCCACCTGCTTGTTTGGGTTGAAAAAGATTCCATTTAATCTTGTAGCAAAAATTTGTTTTCCCATGAGACCACCTGCTTCCATGAAAATAGGAGCCCAAGCCCCCCCATGGGACCGCTCAATAATACAACCTTAATGTGTACTATCCTCCTAAACAATAAATATAAGTTAATCACATATAAACCAATGATGTAAATACCATTTGGTCCTTATGCACATAAACATATAAGGCACTCCATTCAAGTTTTAATTCACACATATGATGAAATTATAACATAAAATTATGTAGAAGAAATAATTTCCTTACAATTCGATTGCACACAGCTTAAGGAATAATTCACAATTGACACAATTGATTGAAGGCCATAAAATGATACATTTTTTTTTTATTTTTTTATTTTTTTTTGGAAGAGACAGATCACATCTACAACACGGGAGATCTATGCAGTTGGAGAAATTGGCTTGGCAAAAGAAGGAAACAAGGTATTCCAGATTCAAGGCTTCTACTTAATGCGGTGGAAGAGAAGAAAGAAAGAAAAATAATAATAATGTCATTTATCTACCACCAAAATGACAAGTTCGCAATCACATTTGGTTTGTTAAATTTGAATCCTAGTACAACTGTTAGATTTGCTAAGAACCTTTCAGTATGCGCTGGTTGCCACACTACGTCTAAATTCATCTCTAATATTATTGCAGGAGAAATTGTTCTGAGAGATGTGAACCATTCCATCATTTTAAAGAGGTACAATGTTCTTGTGGACAACATTGGTGATGCTAAATGAAATAGTCTAAATTGGATATCCATAAATAATGAAGGGGGCATCCATCAAAGTATAAGAGCGGGTGTTTTTTTTTTTTTTGTCACATGTTGTGGTTACGAGTACCCTGCCAGATATACACAAATATGTGGAAGCATGCGTGTGAACTATCTAACAGTTCAACTCAAAGCATTGCGGTCGCAGGGGTTGCAATGACTGCAGGATATGCACAAAATGGATTTATTGAAAAGGATTTAGAATCTTTCAAGCAAATGCATTTGGCTTATGTAAATCTAAATTCCACGTCCCTTCCTAGCATCGATGCAGCTACGTAGGGTAAAGGATGCCGTAATGTTAAAACCTAAATTACTCTAAAACCATCATGAAAACCCCCCTTTTTTTTCCTCCGAAATAATAATAATCTCTTAAACGCGGTATTAGATACTCTATTACTAACTATTATGATGTGTTGGAAGGTATAGTTAAGATGATATCATCTAGCAATAAAAATTAGAAATCATGAGGCAATAGATGGTTGAAGCCATCGATTTAGAAGTGTTATCAAGTAGTGTAAAGCTAGTAATAGTTTACAAAATAATAATAATTCTTGTAAAGTTATTGGGAAGTAGAGATTAAAGATGTGAATATATGAAAAATTTCTATTGGTTACAACTACGAGTGGAGAGAGTAGAATTTATAATCATTTAGAAAATAATCGTTTCAAAACCCAATTATAAGTTGACTGAATATAACTTGAGTCAATGATGTAGTGTATAGCC
This sequence comes from Sequoia sempervirens, assembly GCA_007258455.2. NCBI lineage: Eukaryota > Viridiplantae > Streptophyta > Pinopsida > Cupressales > Cupressaceae > Sequoia > Sequoia sempervirens. The sequence goes on along the minus strand of VDFB02000015.1, from coordinate 210,900,416 downwards.
TCATTCTGTAAGTGTTGTGATTTATAGGGAGTTGTATATTCCTTTGGGTTGTAGCCCATAAAACTTGTTGTAAATCTTGATTTTATTTGTGAGGCTAGATTTGGACAGTAGCTCCAAACAACTTGCTCATTGTGGTTTTTTCCTTGTAGGGTTTTCCACATAAATCTAGTGTTATGATTGTGTGTAACTTGTGCTTTTGAATTACATTTGATACTTTATTTGCTTAAGGAAGTAAGAAGTTTTGGTTGATAAAGTTGAATTTGATAAATTTTTGCGATATATTGACTCACCCCTCTCTTAGTATATCATTGTGTTCTAACATGAGATGCCTTGTATGTGAGGTTATTTAATTTTTGGGAGTTGCACTTCTTGCATGTGGTTGCATGTTGTTGCATGTTTTGGTTATTTTTTGGGTCACTTGGGACTCATGCATGTTGTTGGTTTTAGTTTGCATGCATGCAAAGACTGTGGGAATGACACATTGCAATCTTGGGTGCCAATGTATGAGTGTAATAAATATGTTAATGCCTTAGTTCATTGTGAGAGATGATTTGTAATTTTTTGAGACTTCGTTATGCCGCTAGATTCAATCAAGAATTTGTATCACAATGTAGTAACACTTGTAAGAGCATAGACTCTAGAAGTTGTATTGTAATTATTTTTTTACTGTAATACAATTGATCTATGCTTTGGTGTGTGGGTTTTTCCTGAAAGGATTTCCCATGTAAAATTTGCATGTTATGGTTTATGTGTTTAAACATGAAATTAAATTAATAAATGTGCATCTAATCTATAATAGTTAAATATTTGAAACAAAGTTTTTTTGCATCCCTCTCCTGCTTAGATTCGTGTTGGAAGTTGTTTGTGCAAGTTATTTCATAACAAAATGACAAGACAACACCACCTTATGTTGAGTTTGCATACACAAACTCAAGGGTGGGGGAAATGGATCTAACATCCCCAAGAAACCATAATTGATTTTTTTTGACACATTAAGTTTATTTTATGCCCAAATCAAAGGCACTAAATTCATTTAACAACCACATAGTAAAATATGGTGAAATTGTTAGAAAACACTATGTCAATTCAACACATACATTGACATGTGCTAGAATCAATAATAGGATTCTTTCCACCAATGTGGGTGAAATGTAATCCAACTCTAAGGCATCCATAAATATAATTTAAATAATAAAATAACTTGAATCTAATATAGCCAATTATCATGGTTTCAACATTTTGAATATACCAACATCCTCACTAAATGAGGTGTGAAAAATATAATATGATACCCATAAATTATTACATTCAAAGGGTCTCATCATAAACATGGATGAATCATATCCAATGTCATGATTTAATAAGAAACATTATCATAATCATGGTTGAGATAGTTTTAAGGACCCATTTTATAATATTTACATTTTTTAATATTGAGAGATATACAATTGCAAAGTTAATTTGTGAGATTCTATTACACTCTCCAAGAATAATCCCCCAAGTTTATCAATCCCTAATAGTTTTTTAGCACCATCGAACCATGTGGGACCTATAGGTCCACCCCACCATGTTATGAGATACTCACTTGGATGCACTCATGAAAAAAAAGGAGAGTAGGGCTCACACACACACCAAACATTATGGATCATCTTCATAGCATACACATGACAATAAGGATGATCAACCAATATATTATATACATGCCAATAGCTATTATAAACCATCATAGCATAAACATTCCCATGAGGAAACATCACCAAAAACTAGGGATAAGAGATAAACCACATCACATAACATACACATTTCAACAATTAAGAATATAATATATGTATGAAAAATTTCAACCAAGATCTCAACTAATCACATGCACACATGGTGAGAGTTAGGTTTCAAATCAAATAAAAATATAATGGCAAGAAGGATGAAGATCCTAGAGGTAGACGAGGAGTTTCATCACAATAGCTCTATGGATTTGCAGGATGGAATATGCATCCCTATCACAAGATGTAGGTACTCCCAATTGACTTCCAATTCAATCATAATGTGGCATGTACTTGATGCATGATATTAAGCCTTTACAAAAAATCCATGTATGTTGTTGATTTATTATCTTGGTTTATTTTATTTACCCCTTGTAATTTAATTACTACTTAATTAATAACCCTCACATGTTGGAGCCTTGGATTCACTTAGAGATTCAAGAAAAAATTGAGAGCCACTCCTTGTACATCTCCAACCCTAAGTTCCTCATGCCAAAACACTATTTGAGTGTAGCACAAAAATTAATGCAACAAATATTGAGTAAAAAATTTGAACATGGTCTCAAAGGATTATGAATAGAAAATAATGAGGAGCCTTGTTTTCTCCCATTCTAGTTCAATCATATTCATTCCTAATTTGGAAAGTTCTATATAATTTTTCTAGTGAAAAAACCAAAAAATCTTAATTCCACCATTGATAATTGCTCAAATTTCTAAATTTTTGATTAAGAAAAAATAAATATCAAAGAATATCATTTTTATTCAAATATGAACAACAAAATTTTCTTGCAATAAAATTCACATTTCCAATTTCTTTAATTTTTTTGCCATAGTTATGGCTTAAAAATAGACATTTAAAATTTGAAAATAAATAATTAACATGATAAATACACAATGAATCCAAACTAAAAGTGAAGCCATATGCAACCACTAAAGTGGGTATAGAATAATATAATTGAAAAGCCTTAAAAAAAAAAGAAAAATAAGGAAATTACCTTTACCTTTTGAGCTCAACTGGTGCCAAATTTATGCAACTCAATCCAAATTGGAGAAGCAAATCCAAATGCAATCCACTCACATCAAAATTATCCTTCTTTAAAATCCAAACCAAGCCAAAACAATCCTTAAAGCAAGAAAATTCAATATCTATTTTTGAGAGAGTATTTTTGTGAAATGAATGAATAATAAAATGCAAGTCCTTTTTATTTTATCTCCCCTTTATTTTTTCTAATTTTCCTTCCATGAAGCATTTAACATGCAAGTCCTGTTTATTTTATCTCGCCTTTATTTTTTCTGAATAGTGGACGAACCTGGAAGAAAACCACGAAAGTGCCAGACCAGATTAGTCTTAACCAATTCTTTCGAGGTGAGGAGAAGCCCGTCAAACTGCGTGGTGGCTATGACCGGAAGGCACTTTCGAAACCATGGGATAGAATTTGTATGGTGATCATGAAGTACTTCACACTGGAAGGAAGGTATGGGGTTTACTACTATTACCATTTTAATTTCCTTAATCACCTTAGGAATCACCAGTATATTTCCATTCTATTTTTCCTGTTTCATTCTTTGGTTTGCACTGTTTCGGAGTTTACTGAAGCCTCAATTTTTGGAAAGAATTACACTATCCTGCACCAAGGCCTTATGTATAGGCTTTATCATTTTCACATGGCCCTTTGCCCTACTTAGCCTATCACTGTGCAAAAATTCTCTTCTCTGCCCGCTTTTGATGAAACCCCGGTTTCCTCTGCTCCCCCTTCTGCCAGCTTTATGGATGTGTCGGGCCCAAGCAAGAAAAAATGCTTAAAAAATCCCGCTTTGAAAGCCCTTCCCCATGACACTTCCCCTGCAATGGGTCTGGGGGAAAAGGGTATGGACAAATTTTTTTTTGCTCCTATCCCAAGACCTAAGGCCAAAGCTTCAAAGAAAACAAAATTTTGCCTCCACCAAATTGATTCTGACATCGAAATCACTGAAGAAGAAAATACCCACTGCAGATCTAACAAATTGGTCTATAAGTAGGACTAGGTGGGAAGTCTCAAAGAGGCTTCAGATTCAGATAGTGGAAATGGGAGTGATAGCAAAAGTCAGGAGGAAAAGGTGGCAGGTGCGAAGGATCAGTTTGTCTCGGCGAGTAGTGCCTCCCACGTGTTTGAAAGTTTGAAGAAGGGCCCTTCCAGCATTAATGTGAAGGAAATTAAACCCTGGGCCTCTAATATGGCTGAGGGAAAGGCCCCCTTGAAAGAAGATTATAAAAAAAGGAACAGGCTTGGGACGAAGTTGGCAAGCTGAAAGGGAGAATCGAGAGGCTGGAGAAAAAGGTTCAGGAAGTGTCACACTTTGCCCTAAAGGTCATGCATAGGTCGACTATTAGTTTATATTTGCTACAGAAAGACAAGTCCGTGGACGATGGCGAGGAGGACGCTAGCTTTAAGGGATTGCTTAAGTTCCTCACGGCGGATTGGGCGATTGCTATTCAGGACAAACCATGCATGGAAGAAAAGAATTAGGCTTTTGGATCTTTAAGTTTTATGATAGTTTAACTTTGACTATTAATATGTATACGCTATTTTATAATTGGTTTGACCCCTGGGGGTCTATGGACTCGTTTGCTCTGTATCATGCCTGCATGATGGAATCTTTTAATTTTTTAGTTTTTTGTGTTGTTTTGGGGTTTTTGACATGCCTTGTTGTGGGTGATGGTTTGGTTTACTCTATTGTCACTGTGCTATTAATGTGGTTGCTTTGGATGGCCTTGGTTGCCTTGTATTGATGGGACAACACCCTTGTTTTTGATGCTTTTTATATCAAAAACATATAAATTAAAATGCATAAGTTCCTTTTTCATTTTCAAGGATAATAAATAATCTGAATTACTTTCTCACAAATAACATAATTCGAAATATAATTAAACTAATTAAAAGTAATTTGAATAAATTTCTCAAAGCCATTAACTACCAATTTCCCTCTTTTCTTTCCCAGTTCCTTGATTTCCCAAATGCATCAAACACCATTAACACATAATGAATTAACCTTTGAAATATAATCAAATGCAAATGAGAAAATAAACAAAACAATTGCAATCACACATTTATAGGTTTCCACAACATATAAACTCTTGAATCGCCACTAATTCAGTTTCAAACTCAAAGGAAAGAAACAAGACTCGTCTCATGCTTGAACTGAGTATGATAGATGCTACTATACACACTAACCCAAAGTGACATCTCTGATAGAACAACCATTGGGGAAACAACCCAAATCTACATATTCAGGTGGAGAAATACACTTTTTATCTACACACTCAAGTCATATGTCAAGAATACCTACTCCATACATAACAATCATAACAATGCATAATCATCCAATGGGGTACAATGTCATATACATAATAATTTTATCTAAAATAAGTCAATATCAATGTGTATAATCTAAACATAGAGATAAAATTTAATAAAATAAAATATAGTGTGTTAAGATCATAATAATCACATCTATAATACAAGTATCTATAAAGATAGAAATGGGATAAAACATTGTAATGATCCAATTGAATAGAAAGCATAACTTGTGGGTCTAAAAATATACTATAGATCCTAATGCCAATCACAATATTTGTGCATAAAGACTCTCACACTTTCAATGCAAATAAATAAGTACATCAATTCTTCACAAGGAACTTGTCACAACACCTTATACACACCATAAAACAAGCAATACCAATAATTGACATGTAAAGGACGACATAAAATCATACAATAACTCATTTGGTAAACACATCAACCAATACAAAATCAACAATCACAACAATAGCTATTAATAAAAATGTTGAAGCTAAAACATCAATAAACACTCAAAGCAACAAACACAAGCATGATCTATGCATCCCAAATATAGTCAAAATTATAATATCAATGATCAACATCACAAGACACAAACGTGCAAGCATAATAGAAGATAAACACCCAAATCTATAGAAATTATATTCGTTATGATAAATATAGCCCTTTCATCTATATAATTATCTCTAGGGGTAATCTTTTGAATAAAAGTTAATATAATAGAGAAAATTATCCATGGAAAGAAAATGTTTAATAATAGATATATGGAGAACAATAGCTTTAACAATCAAAGTTAATATTGTTATGGTCAATGCATTGTAGCTTGTGGATATTTTCGGGACCATTACTTATTGAAAACTTATAAATACAAAGAACAATTTAACTAACAAAATTGAATCAACAAATTCTATGTCTAACCAATAAACATAGAAGTTACATCTACCAATAATTAGATAATAATCTCTTCATAATAATGAGCCATTGGAACCTATAACCCACAAATCCCATTGATGTAGTTGTGACAAAATCAACCCATAATTGCATGTGAGATGCATTACATAGCTAGAAATCTATCCAAAAACCTTCGCCAAGTTAAAAGCCACAACCTTGGTTGAATTGCAACACCTGCTTTAGAGTTATTAGATAATAAAAATAAAAATAAAAATTGGTGCCAATAAATACCTAAATCTACAACAAACTTGATGTGCTATGATAATACAAGTTGAGGCCTCATTGGTACAAAATGTTGATGCTTGAGAGAGCAACATTCATTCATCGATGATCTTATTCCAAACTTCCTCTTTCGCACTAGCAGGGGGATGCTAATAAAGGGTACACAAACTGAGATTTACGTTTTCCAAGTGCATTTGCTTGAAAGTTTGTAAATCCATTTTGTTGATATCCCACAATCATCATATTCATGAGATGATGTCTCTTTGATATATTTTGTTAAGAGTTTAGTGATGAGTGTGTGTTGAAGAGTTAGAAAGTTCAAACATGCCTCCCCTTTAAGAAAACTTGATCAAGTACATCATTATTCTTGCAAAAATTAGAAGCTAGATAAGACATGACAAGTTGGCATGGAATGCATTTGATACTCAAGGTGAACAAATTTGAGTGCTAACATTTTGTGGCTATGAACACAAATTGATGACTTCAATTTGATAAGTGATTGAGCACTTGAGGATAATTGAGACATTTGGCCTAATAGGACATGACACATGATGATGCATGTCAAATTGATGGATGCAAATTTTTTAAGATTTGACAATATTAAAAATGAGGCAACTAATAATTAACTAGTATAACTCAACTTCTTAAGAATAGTTGTTTAATAAAACATATGCACTTAAGATAGAGCATAGATAAGTGAGCAGTAATTAATATGTTATTGAAAAATCATTACAATGAATATCCACATATTATTACAAATAATATCTGTATATTATATATTACAATTAATATACAAGTGCATCTAATATACCATTAATTAAATACACTAGCATAACATACATCACATCCACCTTTACACTTTCATTGTTAACACAATTGTAAGGCTTGACTAAGATGCAAAAAAGCCTTGAACTTCAATCCTTCTATAGGAAATCTCATGGTGCTCACTATCAACACTAAATTTACCTTACCTTGGATGTGTGTAGGGTAATAGAGCTTGCAACTACCAAAGATCCATTTCTATAACAGACATGATAATAGAAAAAGGACAAGATCAAGCCACTTAAAAAAAATCACAATTTTGTCTCAAAGATCCAAAAATTCTAATCATCTCAATCTTTTGATTTGGAATTCAATAACTTATCTCAATTATTAGTCTTTTGCCACATCAAATCTAGTATAATTCATTTTTATTTGATTTCAAAGTATAAAATTCAGATCCTTTCATTTCAATTTATCAGATAATCCATTATAATTATATTTAACTTACTTCAATTCATTTATCAAATAAAACTCATATATATGATTTATTCACTAATTCAACAACTGTTAAATATTTTTGAAGGGCCATATTATTTCCCCTTCAATTACATATATACAATCTTTTAATCATGAATAAGTTGTTTAGAGAAATATCTTTGAAAAGTGAGCAAATATATGTCACTTTTAAAACCAAGAAAACCAAAAGTGGGAATCACCTAGCCATCAGTCATTAACAAAGTAGGGGCTTTTTCACTTGTGATTCTTCATCATTTTCAACATTGTTTGGCTGGTCTTGTTTGTCGCTAATGTTATCTTTGCTTTTGCCCCATAAAACAACATATAGACCTCCGAATATCATCACTATACCAATTGCACTGTTGAAAACAAAAGAAACACAATATAAGATATAATAATTATTATCGCAAGATATTCTCATTCCTATGGAAGCACACCATAGATTAATTACTTAAATTAATAAAAACCCACCTTCCCACATGTATGGAATCACCCAAGAAGAAGAATGATAATATAGTTGAGCAAATAGTAGAGATTGGGTTGAATATTGCAACAAACATGGGCCCTCTTTTCTCAACACACCAGTATTGCATGCATAGGCCAAGCCATGACAAGTCAATGCCTATCAAAATTCAACTCTTCAAAATTAATTACAAACTTATAATGTGTGTTTCTTGAAAGAGATGGATAGCACTAGTGTAGGATAATATTTATACTTACCCCGTAGATAATAATAACAACTCCACTCCAATCCACAACCCATGATTCTCTATGGATGCCTTTATCTAGTATCATTATGTAGATAGCAATTTCCATAGAGCCAAAAATGGTTGTCATTGTTGTAAGAGACAATGGTGCTGGATACTTCTTCAACACCTTGGCCTACATGTATGGTATCAGTCACAAATATCTATTAGTAGAATTGCTAAGAATGAAAAAGAGTAAACCAGACGATTAAATTCAATGAAAAAACAAAAAACTTTTATTTTGTAACAATTGGATCTATTCTGCTGATGATGACAAGACAAAAAAAAATAGTACAAGTTATTATCAATTTGAAAACATGTCGATAATTTAAAAACATGTTGAATAAAGTAATAAAACTTTTATGCAGTTACCTTTATTTTATTGGCTAGATTTTTAAAATAATAATTAAAATATCAACCCAATTATGAACCCAAATAATACTTATTGAACTTGTGCGTAAGCATATTTCTGCAACAGTCCCACTAATGTCGATGAAAAGATTTGATTCTTTCTGACAAATATTTTTTTATGTGGAAATTATTGGAGGGAAGCTACCAATGGGAGTTCACCTGTAAAATCATTGAACATGAGAAGCACATGACTGCTGCAAAGAGGTAAATGCATCCTCTGATTCTTATGCCAGAACTCCCCTGTAGAATTTTATAAATAATATTTACTGGGCTGGACTGGGAATGTGGTATTGAAGGCCTGGTGTCCATTAGAGCAGGACCAGTGATCAAACTCATAGCCAATGCTCCGCCCACACAAATAACTGTGCCCACAATCTTGAATTGGCTGTGAGCCTGTTTAATTTCTACTTTCTCCATTCTGCAGAGCAAGAAAACAGTACAAATTATACCCCCAAAAAAAAGGGAAACTCAACAAAATGACATGGAACAATAATAACCAGTAGAAGAGTAGGATTGGAATACTCACCCCAAAGCCCATGCCATTAAAAGAATGATTCCAGGCGCCAAGTTTGCCATGGCAGTAGTAAAGGCAGGAGATGTTTCACTCAACCCCATTAACAGCAGTGCTTGATATGCTGAAACTCTTTCATGGCAACCCAAACAAAATTCAACACATAAACAGAGAAAACCCATATTGATTCAATTAATAAGGAAATCTCAGCTTAAAGTAAACTCACCCGGTAAGAGATATCAGAATGACCTGAGCTAACAGGCTTAAGCTCATCTTGGACCACTTTTCCCTGTAAAAAAAACCCCAAAAACGCTTTAATTAAAAATTAAGAACAGGGGTGTGAATAGAATTGAATCAAATGAATGTGTATTCATCCTCGAGTTCTTTGTTTTCATTCTTCTGAGGATGAATCATGAAGTGTGATCCGAAATGTTGATGCAAAAATTCTCACACAATCAAATTCAAAAATCATTGAAAGAGAAATATATATTGTTAGCATACTTCTCCATAAACAAGGCAAGGGGGCACAATATGCAACCCCCCAAGCCATAGGCGGCGACAGCAAGAGGCAAAAGGTTTCTTCCCTTTGATTTTTCCTTCTCCAGAAGAACAGCGAGTACCCCATAAGACATTTGAATGCCCACCATCGAGGCATATATGCTCATATCCTCTAAACCCATGCAAGATCGTCTGTTACAGAGCATTATGGCCTTCTTCTAGGGGGGACAAATATTCACAGAAAAACTAAAACATTATTATCAGTAGAGCTGCAAATAGATCATAGAAGAGAGTTCCAAGGGCGTTATCATTCATTCATTTTTTCTTACAGATTGTACAACAACCCATGTCGTTTTCATATACGGCGTTCTAAATTTGGTTGAACTGGTTTGTGGATGATAATGTTTCGTAGGGAAATGAAGATGGATTTATCAATAGCTGCTTATTTGTGCCTGGTGACTTCAGTTTTTGGACTGATGGTAGAGATTGGGTTAGCTGTGTAGCTTGAAATTTAAGATTATTGTAGGATGTATTTTTTAACCAATCTGTTGTGGAGATGGGTACTTCTCAACAAAAATTCAACTTTGATTATTGTAAGATGTACTATTTAACCTAATTCATCTTGATTGTTATACATATCTATGTCATTTTTTAATATAGTTTCGTATTTATGTTGATTATGTCATTTTTTATTTCGTTTTGTATTTATTTTGAAGAGATATTTTTATTTATGTATATATTGTTAAATGATGTAATTTTATGTGAAGTTGGTTCATTTTCTGTCTTTATCTATTTCTATACACATACACCTCTAAATATTTAGACATCACATCATCTTTATTTACACATGTTTTAAGACATTTACTTTTGCATTTATTGCATTTATCTATACATCGACTCTTTTATAATCATTATAGACATCTAAAATCATCCACACCTAACCACACTTTTATCCCTCCAAAGTATTAATTAAATAAGACCAATTATTCATTTGACTTCTCCAATCATTTTCCTAACATTAATTAAAAAATCGACCATTTAATTAATTAATCCATTCTTTAACCCCTCTCCTCTACAACAATTTATCTAATTTGCAATTTATTTAATTTGCATAAAATCCACCTCAACTAATTAATTGACTAAAATCAATTAGTTAATAGATTAATCCACTTGCACAAATCAAAATTTGTAATTAATCTAATTAGTCTCTTATCACATCCACCCATAAAACCATCTATTTATCATAGAAAATCCTACCCTCCTTTAAATATGTGATTCTCATACATGTGAGACCTTTAACTTGTCGAATCTCACATCCCCATGCGATTCTCACACATGTGCGAGATCAATCACATGTCAAATCACAAATTCAAATGACCTTTCACACACATGTAAGAACTTACAATCTCCACCGTTTGATCAAAATCAAATCAATATTTATTTTAAAATTTTAGAGTTGGAACATGTAATTATTTAGAATAATTTATTAAAATGAATGTAGAAAGTAAATAAATAAAAAGTATTAGATGAAATTTAATCAATGTAAATGTAATTTAATATTTTTGTATTTGATTTATTAATATATAGAAAAATTAAAAGTAAGATGAATGATTTAGAGTTAGGAATTTGATTGGCAAATATAATTAAATATTTTTGTATTTGATTTATTAATATATAGAAAGATTAAAAGTAAGATGAATGATTTAGAGTTAGGAATTTGATTGTATGTTATATTGAATCATTTCTACTATGAGAAAGTGATACAAGAAAAAGTGATATGTATAGACAAATTTGAAGTTTGATGCATGGATCTTATGTGTGTTAAAGATTGATACCTACTTGTGTATTTGTCTCTCTTTTGTCACTTATTTTAGCTATTTGGTTGTGTTTGGCAACACCTTTGTGAAGTTTGCTAGATAAGGATCAATTCTCCTTTCGTGAAACTCCTACAAAATTGAATTTAATTACTTTTGATACGATTGAAAAAAAATAATTATGTAGAGAATGTCCTAGATGTTGGTGCAAGTAGGTGACATAGTATGATGGTATAATGTTGATTCTAGTTGCTCAAAGAAGATGATTTGAAATGAATTAGAGTTGGTGCTTAAATATAACTACTAAAATGTTCAATGAAACATTTCACACTTGGAGTTAACACAATGATTAGAAGGAAGGTTTGGGTCAACCCAAATTTAAATTTAAATTTTAGAAGTTCTAAATTCATTTCCATAAAACACAAATTGATCTCATTCACTAAAAAAATTGGATATATTAACCTTGATGAGAAATGTATAAGTTGAGGATTGAAATCAATTAATAAGGATGAGTGTAGATGGAATCAACTAAGGTTTGGTTTATGTGCTATGTTTAAAAAAAAGCATGCCACTTATTAGTTTTAATTATATAAAAAAGAATGAAGTTAGAGTACCCAAAATGAGGGTGAAGTGCAATATATGTAATTTTTACCATTACAATTTTAATAACAGTAATCTATTAGAATATGCAGTTTTCTTCCCCATCCTTTCTATCTCTCTATACATTTGGTAAATTTTCTTTTGTATGTTTGAGATTAATTATAATGTAAAATCTCCAAGTTCCAAAATTTTCTAAAAAAATAAGTGTAAGATGGGTTTAAGCAAATGAATAATTTAGGATTTAAAAATATTCAAACATATTAATACCAACAATAGGTATCTTTCATCTCAACATTTTTGTCATTCATTTCAAAGGATCTTGGATATTTTTTTTGTAAGTAGACAACTTTGTCTTAGTCTAATTTTTCTTGTCTAGGTCTTTTAATGAAAGAGAGTGAATGCAAATGTAAATATCTCTATATGAGATATTAAAAGATTAAATAATTATTAAATAATTTAAATAATTGGAAAATCAAGAGTTAAAGAAAAATAATTTATTTTTTGGAGTTTGGGAATGACATTGATTTGATTAACTGATATGATGTGACAAATGACTAGAATTTGATTTTTTAGAAAAAAAGTGCATACCTTAATTTTGTATTCTCTTGTTTTACACTTTTTGAGTGCTTCGATAGATTCAATGTTCTAATGTTCAATTTGTTCTATTTTTTTATAAGTTAATCTAAAATTTGAAGCCTACTACCCTTCAACCTATCCCATTCCTTGTAATAAGAAGAAGAAATAGCCTTACAAAATGCACTATTTTCCTAGATTGAAGAGGAAGGAGTATTTTTTGCTAATGATTCAATATTATATCAAAACAACCCAAAGTGTAGTTTGACTACTTCATAAGAGAAAATAAGATAACATTGGAGAATCATGGTCCTAAAGTGAAACTATTACCTATAATTTGCTTAGTCATGAGTTTCCTAAATAAGGCTTATCAAAGATAAAAAACTATAAGAATGAGTCATCAACCTTATATCATGAAAGAGTAGCTTGTTATTCCTACTAATGTCACTAGTGAAAGGCTAAAATTTTGAGCTAATCCAAGTTAGGCCAAGAAGATCCAAGTTCTAGATCCATCAAAATAATTGACTAGCTAAAAAAATAACTACCAATGTCTTGTTATAGGAAGTGTTGTCCATTCTTGAGTAGAGAAAGCTACTCGAAGAAGCAAGGATAATAGGATTTGACTAAGAGGGCCACTCAAACTAAAAATAGTACAAATCAATAAAAGATGGCAACTAATATACCAACCATATTTGATAATGTGAATAATAAGATTAGTAAATTAAAGCCAATGCCTTTTTATTTAACACTTATTATTGAAAAAATATTCATAATGTTATGATATATTTCAGTGCTAGTACTATTTTCATGCCTAAGAAATTTTTTGATACATTAGAACTCGCATATGAGCCTATACAAAAATGAATATCATATAGTTAGATGAGAAATTGAGATAAACAATGGGTATCACAAAATATCTTCTCTGTATTTATGTTCTTGTTCAAATATAATAGTCCCACAAGATTTAGTGTTATTTGATATTCCACTAGGATTTATTTTGTGCTTATCTAGAGAGTTCACCATAAAAGTAGGTGACCATCTCTCTTTGAATTGAGCACATCTTATTCTAAGGATTGGGTATGGGTCCAAGTTAAAATTCCTAACCAAGCCTATCTTAAAGGAGCATATTACCATGAGATGATTATGTACTTTGAACCAAATCATACTATGATCATGATGGAACCCCTTAAAAATTTTGGTTCCATTTCTAAATTCTATAAAATTTGGTTGATTTCAAGTATCTGAACTATGTGATTCGTCCACTATCAATGCCCTTGGGTTTGTGTTTCAAGTATCTAAACTAAGGGTTTCTGAAGAATTAGAGTAGCACCCTAGTTCTGTTTTTGTTTTTGATAACACCGCTGCCACAATGGTGGGCTCGTTTTCTTCACAAACATGTAATTTTTTGTCTTGGGTGCTGACGCGGAGAATCTTCTTTGATCGATGTGGATGGGATATTTTGGTGTTACTGCAACGACGAACGATGCCTTTGGAAAGGCTGGCTAATATTCTTCAATGGACTATATGGGTTTTGTCTTTTGCTTTCCCCCCACTTTGCCATATGCAAATATAACCGTTTGGGGGAGTTTCTAAAATTGAAATGAAATTAAATGTCAAATGTAAATGTGATTGAAATGGTAATTTGGCCTAATGCTTATTGCTCCCATGTTGATATAAATGGGATTTTAGGGCTAGTTATAGGGGTTTGAATTTTGGGTCTCAAGTGGTCTAGGTTGGCAAATTGAGCTCATGTAAGAGCAATCTGTAAATTCATGCATAGATGAATAGATTAGTATGAAGTCTAGGGTATAAGTTGGTTTGTAATGAACTTAATAAGTTTTACAATAGCAGTAGTATATAAATGAAAATGCAAGTACGAAAGCACATTCTCTCCTATGTATTTTCTCTTCCAAATTATAAATGAAATGATTTAGGATCTTTTTGTTTGTCTTCAATTGTTTTAATTGAATGAGTGATTTTTTTCTGCTTCAATTCAAGGAATTGATTAAATGCTTAAATGAGATCATGGGTTTGTGCTCGGGAAAATTCTAGGATTGCTAAGTAGTTTTGTTTTTGACACAATGAGTTGAGTATTGTAATGCAATATATCAATATCCTACAAATTACTAATTCAAATTGCTAAGGTATTATAGGTCATTACAAATGTGACTCCATTACCCAAAGACAAGGCACCGGTCTGTTTGTTTGGTTATCCTAAATGTACATGAGTCATCCTTGCACCTAACTAAGAGCCCAATCTGAGAATGAAAATCATTTAAACACCTTCAATCACCACATATCAATAAGAAGTATCACTTATTCCCTGATTTAGGTAGCAATTTACTTAAGGGCCAACCAAATCCTTGAGGGATTCTATCTAGTTGTAGCTTATAGGAATATATCTATTTTTTCTAATGTTCAGGATAAAATGACAGGAGAATATTATGTGAACATTATCAGGATCACCCTCCTGGGTTTCACATAGCCTGAAGAGTAGAGTTCTAACATAGCAAGCTAGTACCTATTCGTTGGCCAATCCTTGCCTTTACTTATCATTGGATTCTGAAAAATTCATAGGTAAATGGTGAGATTAAGTTTGATTCTAAAAAAATAACCAACAGATCATAAAAGAAGAGAAATCCAAATATGGACTCACAAAACATGGAGTAAATTTTATTCAATATTTAGATTAGATAGATATACTTAGATTTTTAAATGATTAAAGTGGGACTCACATGCAAATTTTGATTTCATGGCCCTTGGAAATTATATCCTTTGTGACGAAGACAAGAAATTCCCATAATAAGGAATTTGGTTTAGATTTGAAGTAGTGGTTGCTACTTGATCTAATCCCCTTTTAATTTGAATTTCCACATCCTTGCAGATGGAAATAAAATGGATGGCAATCAAACCTAGGATATGGATGTCTACGATGATGTGATCAAGTTATAGTATGAAAAGAGGATATTAACACTATGGATGAAAACAGATGTCTAGGTTGGTAGATAAACCCTAAGGGAGGATATGTTAGATGTGACCTACACCTATGTCAAAATGGGTTAAATGTATGCATGATCCTAAAAAGGAGACTAAATTAAAGTTAGTAGATATGTATGTTAGGGGATGACGATGAAGGAAGTAAAACCTATCTTGGAGATGATGGACACCTTATCTTAATGGATAATGGATGTGTACATGTATTTTGTGATGCTATAAGTGATTATCTAACCTAGGATAATCACTTACAAAATGATATTAACTCTATGGAAATGAATGTCTAGGTTGGTTGATAAACCATAAGGGAGGATATGGTAAATGTTAGCTAGGCCTATGTCAAAATGGGTTAAATGAATGTATGATCCTAAAAAGGAGACTAGACTAACTAGTAGATATGGATGTTAGGGGATGATTTTGTAGGAAAGTAAAAACTATCCTGGAGATGAGGGACACCTTGACTTAATTTAAGAAAAAAAAGACAATACCTTTTATTTTTGGAATATTTCAATGTCTTTAGACTTCAATTTTTTTGAATAGTTACATTAAAAAAAGATAAAAGATTAAAAATTCTATGGCTCAAAGGATGAAGTCCCTATTTGGCTTTAAGTGGGGAGGTTCTAATCTAACATGATGATCACAAAATACACAACAAAAACCCTAAAATTATTCAAATTGGAGTGACTCCTAGTGTGGGCCCACTAGCAAAGCTAATACCTTTGTCAAGTGAATGGATAGCTAGGGTATGCAAGGTCATGTACCACCTCAACTCAATTTGGTTAGTTTTATGTATCCCCCACGTATAACTCCTCCCCAAGATCTCCATAGTTTTATGCAATTATTTTGTGGATTTATTTTTCAATCATATGAAGAAGTTGAAACATAATTTTTAATCTAAACAAGAGTTGTTATAAATTTTGAAGTTGAATTTCATTATGTATTCCTACTGTGTAAATAACAAAAGGTTTTTCATTGCATTCATACTGTTTTGTAAAATTGTAGGTTGAAAAACACTGGGTGTTATGAAACTTGCAACCCACATACTTGAAAGTTCAAGTATAAGCCACAATGAAGCTATTCATATGTATATCCAACAAAACAAGTTGTTGAATTACAAACATGGAGAACTAAATTACAATGAATAGTAAAATAGTAAGAGCTTGTACTTTAAGATTGAATATGTCCATTCATTGTTCCTTAAGTCAAAATTTCAATTTGTAATCTAAATTTTTCAAATAGGGAAACTAAGAAAAATAGAGGGGGAAAATTGGTCATAGACCATGGAAAATATCCTCCACATATATCAAAGATTTGAACTATATGATTAAGGTATGTGGGGAAAAGTTGAGGAAGTGGATGCATGTGAATTACAACACTGATTGGAGATGTTAGCCTTAAATACTTCCAACCAAACCAAAGTGCCAAGGAAGGAAATGCCACATGGCCTCTTTTATTTCATTTGACATTTAATTCTTTGCACAAGAGTAACCTTGGGATAAGGACAATTGAGGGGTAAGTGGTCAAGCCTCTGACTATTAGGCCATATGTAGTCTTTAATAAAGTTGCAAGGAATAATAGTGTGAAAGAAAATATAAATTTGAATTAGGTTAATGAAATAAATATAGTTAACTTTGATAATTAAATTGAAATTGATAATTGTAATCATTTATAAAAATTAGATGAGTGGGTTAGGTGTATTGAGTTTTAGAATTGATGATGAAAAATGAAGTTTGTAATGTTGTTTTGAATCAATTTATCATTATTATGAATTTATCTATTTTGATTCAATGAATGTTTGAGAGTCTATAGTGGTATAAGAATCTCTTGGGTCAATTCTAACTATCATGAACTTGATATATCATGCAAGATCGATTTGAGTTATATGAGATTGACCTAATATAATATGTATTTGAAAAGATGCTCACTTTTTCCTCTAGATATCTATGTTAAAGTGGTGTCTAGAGACATTGTTTAGGATTTTTTAACTTGATTGATGAATGCATTCTCCTAGGTCAAACCCACTAGCAAATTAAATTAACTACAATGAAAGATATTAAAAACATTCACAAACATGCAAGTGGCTTATATGATATCAATTCAAATTTAACTCCTTTATTGCCCTTTAAAATTGAAGAGCATGATCTAGGTAACTTGTGTGTGTATGTGTTTAAGTATACGTTGAATAAATACTTAAACATCATGGTGTTCTGACATCTTGCATGGAACATGTGTTAGGTTGGCTCATAACAACTAATAGAAGGGGCAAGGAAATTGGAATTTGAATTTGTATGTGTGGGATTTAAGGATTATGCTTATGATCCTCAAGATCAACTTGGTTCAATATTGAGCCCTATGGAATGTTCTACAATGAAAAGATGGTGATCTTGGAGTGGGGAATAAATGTATGGAAAGAAGTGTTAATAAGAACAAAATAGGGATAAGTAGATAAAAAATATATTGAAATATATGCAACAAGCTACAATGAAGATGGATAGGGATTAGGCCATGAACTAAAGATGGGAATATGTCACTTATCAATATATTATTGCATTAAGACATTCTCATGAAGGTGGGGATAAATGGGAAATAATACAGATATAGAAACAATTAATATCTTAGTGAAAAGTGAGTCACTAATTAATTGACTAATAAGGATGGTAACTTATTTATATGCCACAAAAAAATCAACTTAAGATCTAAATGAGAACCAAGTTTGGAATTTTATACTAACCATCCCTATCAATTAAAATTTTATGACATTTGTAAATTTTCATTGCTATCATTTTACTTTAAACAAACATATTAAACTAGTAAAACCTTTTATGAAGTCAATTTCATTCCACTATATATGAGGCATTGATTTTACAAAGTAAAAATAGTAGTATCACATTGCATGATAAACACGGAACTATAAAAAAATGATTCACTTATGTAATAGTCATTTATAAAATTGTTAGTTATACCTTCTTTACCAAGTTAATGAGTTGTTAGAAATAATATGCAATTTATTCATTGTGAAGAAAAGAAATGAAAAAATCTATTAAATAGAAGTTTGAACATTAAAGTTTGTATCAATACCAAGATTATGTGTTTTTTACATATGTATTTTAAATAACAACATTTCAACAGTGTGTTTGTGTATGACAAAGTGTAGGTTATAAAACACATCGTATTTTGAAGCATGCAAATTTCTTATAGTAGGTAGTGTGTGCAATGTGAAGGGCATATTGTGAATGTCATAACATGTAGGTTAAAAAATAAAGAATGTTTTGACACAAATTTCTAATAAGATATTCATAATTATATTTATCTACATATACATTTTAAATAACATCACCATTTTATTACAATGTGTTTATGTATGTGAAATTGCAAGTTTCAAAACCCATTACATTTTTCTTAATAATCTTATAATAAGACATAAATCATTATATATATATATATATATATATATATATATATATATATCATAAAAGTTATTTTTTATCCAAAAATTAAATTATTTATCATACTTTTTTTTATTAAATAAAATAGTCTATAATATTTAACTATACATAAAAAAATCACAAAATATTTCTTTCTAATATTTTTTTGAGTCTTTATGGGATACGTAAAAATTCACCGGCATGACTAATTCACTTCAAGTAAAATTAACCACTAGCAACTCACTACCATGAAAAATTAATCGTATTAACATTTTAAATATTTATTGATAAATATTAATGCATGACAAATTCACCTCAAGTAAAATTCACCACCAACAACGAGCACTACTAGGAAAAATTAATGGTATTAACATTTTTAATATATATTGATAAATATTAATGCAATTAATTTTTCATGGGGTTGAATTGGTGGTGGTGAATTTTCCTAGAACCGTCCGTGAGTGAATTGGTGCAATGAATTTTCCTAGAGCTTGTTCACAATCATATTTCTCACTCATAATTAATGTAGATATATTCTTTTCTCATAAATTTTTCAAAACCTAACACCAATAGTTTATTTATATTCCTATTATTTCTAAAATTCAACTCAATTTTTAAAAATTGAATATTCAATATAAAAAAAAAATTCTACAATTAAATCCAAAAACATCCAAAAATTCAACCTTTACTAAAAGTTTTATTAAAAATCAGAGGTTCAATAAATAACTTTTTAAATGCTTGAAAATGACTTCACACTAAACTTAAATAGCAGGTTGATAGTGATTGATCTCCAAATTGAAATTTTAATCACATGTTTTAGAGGAAGGGTATTGGCTGCATTTGCTAAAGCACAAACACTCATAACATATTCATTGGAGTAAAATAACTACATCCATGGCATAATCTTGCTTCACATATCAAATACCTCAACATCTTAAACATCCTGCATATTCTTTAGTTATTGCTTAAGTCAGAGCTTAGTGTGTGACACTTAAGCCCAGCCCTCCTTTCATACCTCCATAGGTGCGACTTTTATCTTCCTTCTTGCCATGCAATTTGATCACACACTTATTTGGCACACTTTATACAACCCTTCTCACTGTGCAACACCTCGTTCACTCTCTTTGCATGGATTTTTAAACTCTGCACATCTCCTCTACAATAGTAACCCCTTCCCCTTCTCGATGCAGCCTCACTATTCCTTCATACCAGGGATCACTACTTTATCCTCCCTTCTTCACACATTTAATTCTGATTAAATCATCCTCAAGTTACTTGCAGCCTATACTCTGGGTCGAGCGTCCTCTCTGTGAGTTTCTAGTTCAAAACCCAATAGCCTATTTGTCTTTCATCTTAGATTTTCACATCCTTTCACCACGCGGTTCTCCTTTACTTGGTCATGGTTTAAATTGTCTTTGATATCTACTTGTGTATTACTAAGGCATTGATAATAAAAGTCTTCAACTTTCTGTGGACGTTTCCTTCCAATCTAACTTCTCTTGCTTTATATATTTTCCATGACCTTTCTACATGTTCGCGCGCCCTAATGGTTTCCAATCTGCTCTGAATTTACACATAGAATTTCCAAATCCCTTGGTATAACATGCTCAATGCCTCCTCATGGTGCCCCATCACCGTTCTTACTTTCAACCGCTCTCTATGCCTGAAATGGGTTGCGGCCATTTTCTTGTGCAGTCCATATCTTTCCTGCACAGGTGTGCAACCACCTTCCCAAACCACATAGTATCACATACATCCTGAGCACAACAACACCTTTCGTGTGGAGCAAAATATTTTTGGAGATCTTTTGGAAGGCTTCACAAGTTGGGTGCTTAGTTTCTTATGGTCAAATAGAGTTGCATTGAAAGGCAAGGTATAAGGTCCATTTAATGAATTTGAGTATTTTTTTTTAATATTGTTTCCTCTTGTTTTCATTTTGGAATGCCTAGTGGGACCCCATGTTCTAAATCGAAACATTTTTTTTGAGTGTTTTTGTGAGTTTCAAGCCACATGTTCTCACTTCAACACCTCCACTACGCTTCAATGTTTATGCTTCATAGCTCAATGTATCCACCTCTAGTGAATTGTGTCCACTTACATGTTGGGATGCCTTCCCCCCAATAGCCCTAACTTCATTTCTCTTTCATTTTTCAATATTTTGATAAATTTTTAGGCTTATTTTGGAAGGTCTTTTATTCCTAATCTAGTTATCATGCTTCCCTAATAGATTTGTTTTAGATTTGACTCTTATCTTGTTGTTTTTCTTTTATTTTTTAATTTCAAATATGAATCAACATATCTACTTAAGAGTTCAATGTGCCTACCTCTAGAGTGACGTGTCTAGTGTGAAGAAACATAATTCTTAATATGTTTACTTCATATTTCAACATATCTACCTCTTGAGTGACACATCTACTTTTAGGAAACATAAATCAATGTGTTTGATTTGTAGCTAAATGCATCTACATCTAAAGTGATGTGTCCATCATGAGGAAACATGAGTTAATGCATCTTCTTTACAATTCAATGTGTCTACCTCTAAAGAGCCATGTCTGCTTCTATTCTAGGAAACTTCTCTCGTATGACCCTAGCTTCATTTTTCATTCATTTTTTGGAATTTTGATAAGATTTTGGGTTTATTTTGAAGGGTTTTTTATTCCTAACATATTCTTCATGTTTCCATAATCATTTTCTTGCAAGTATAACCTGTATTTCATAGATTTCATGTATATTTTAGCCTCCATCTTGAGACATCATAGCATTCTTGATACATCTTTGTTGTCTCTTGAGACATCTCTACTTCTTGAGATGTTTGTGCCACCTCATGATACATTTCTATATTCATAAGATGTCTCTACTACCTCCTAAAACATTTTTGCAAGTACACATGGTAAGTTCAAATAAAATCATGTCTTAATTTAATTTTCTTGGGGTTTTAAGCTTTTCACTAATAATCTTTTGTAGCCTAACCCCTTGTTTACGTAGCTCCTTGCATGTACAATTTTTTTTGTAAACTACTAATGAGTTTTTTGTAGGTTTGATTATCGATGACTCATCTTTCCATTAATTTAGTTGTACATTTAATTTTTATAAGGTTAAATGAACAATTATTTATTGTGTTTGTGAGACAAATTGGTGTGCATGTTGGGTCAGTGTAGGATCATGATGGGAGTAAGTGCACAAAGATGGGGGCCCTTTTTTTGAAATCAAGAAATATTGACCTTGGATGAGGAATTGAGGATAGTTACATTCAAAATTTTAAGATGCAACAAAAACAAGAGTCGTAGTGCTCTGAATCTACTTTCTAAACTATTATTTTTTTAAAAATGGTAGAGATTAAGGGGTTCAAAAAGGGGGGCCACACAAATTGGTCATTTAAAGAAAACATAACATATAGCACTTGTTATGGCCTCTTTAAAATGTTAATTTTTTTTTAGTATTTTTAAAATTACTTCGATGAGAAATAAGTAGGAACATTTTAAGCACGTGCTCATTAGTTGTTCTAAAAGAGGGGAATCCTCTAGGAAAACATGAGAATAGTAGGCTCAAGACTTCTAAATCACGCAATACAAAGGATGTAAAAGTCAGGCGATTCAAACCTAGACACGAGAAGGGCCAGTCACATGATGACATTTAATGACCATGATTTTTTTTTTTGGACTGACAATAGGCAATACCAGTAAACAACATAATAGAACGCCAAGCAACTAAAACAAACAAAATCGTAAACCTCATATAAGAACCCTACAACATATGTAACAAATATTTTTCGGTAAAATTTCTTAGGGTTTTAATATGAGCACTCTAGATTTTGCAAAATTTGAAAGTGCCATCAGTGGCTCTTTCTGGGGACGTCTGTTCCTTAGTGAACAGAGTGAGAATTCAGATCCTTTGGAGAAGCAAACCAGGTGCCCACTCCATTGGGCAACAAAGTCAAAAGGTCATCTCTGTCCCCAACTGCCTTGGCTTGACAAGTCAAACCATATCTAATGGCCCAAGGCCACCAAAATTGTAGGCCTTTTCTTACCTCTGTCATAGAGAAAGTTTTCATCACACCTCACTGAATCCAATCTAAAGACATTACTAGAATATGCCCGATTAAACATGCTAGCATCTCTTAATAACTTAGCAAGTACAACATTATCAACAAATTCATAACTACCCTGCATCTGAGAATCAAGCATACCCTTAAAATACTTATTATTATGTGGCAATGACTCATAAATTTGTTCATTCAAAATATTGTGAAGTTGAAAACAACTTTCCTTAATGTTTTTCTCATTACCACATTGCAAGAAAATTACATCCAACTGAAAATTTTGGCACTCATACTCTGCCACATAGCTGGGATTATCAAGCTCAATCTGATTAGTAGTTTGCATGTCAAAGGTGAAATGATTAAAAGGACCAATCAAAAGATTATGCACATCATGCAAACTATCTCCAAGTGTATGTAAAGAAATACACTCATACATTGGCACATCTTGTAACTGTTCCTCAACATGTTGGTGTAGAGAATCACCAAGAATCTCCACCCTATCCTTATTCTTACTCACTCTAATACTTTCAGCATTCACATCTTGTTCAAAAGTGAGTAATTACAGTTCCAAAAGATAATCTATTTTTTCTTTTAAATCAGCCCCTATATCCATATAAAATAATTCATAACTAGGCTCATCAAAATAAGGAAACAAATATTTATCCAAATCTGCATTAAAATTCTCAAAATCTTGCTTATAAACTTCATGGTTATTTGTTGTTCTTAACTCATTAACACAAGTTTTATAAACTTGCATTAGTTTGCATAATTTCATGCTCATCATATAATGCATCATTACAATCAAAGGGTTTCTTGCCTTGATCCATATTAGCCTCATGTTGACCAACCGGTTCATAACTAGAAGAAACACCAGATACCCATGTTTCATATCTTTCATAATAAAGACTATCATCATTGTCAAAATCAATATGAACATTACACAATAATTGAGGGTTATTCATATGTGCACATTTCTGATATTCAGTGGTTAACAAATTTGAATTTTTTTCACTATTTAATAGACCACAATCCTGATCCATTCTCTTAACCACTTCTCTCTCTTGACATCTAGTAGAAAAATATGCCTTACCAAGTTGTAAGTCGGGACATACCAAGATATTACCGGTATCAAAATATAGAAACTTCATAGACTGGGTTTCATCATTGAATCGATCATTTATATCTTCTTGAAAGTAAAGAGAATCATTTTCACTATTATGAGCATCAGTGGTTAACATTGCAACACTCTTAACTTCTTCCTTCTCAAACATGCACTTGCTTGTATCTAAAACTAGGGATATTTGATCATTTGTATCCACACAATTGCTATTTTCATCAACATGTTTATCCACAATTGAAGACAATAGACCTTGCACATACTCATTCCTCATTTTTTCCATATTATCTAAACATGTGTAAACCATCTGCATATTCAATATCCTAAAATCCTTAATCAATGCACTAGATCCCTCCTCAAAAGCTTCAAAATACAAATGAATGCACTCTAATGTACTAGGTCTAAAATTTTTAGGGATTAGTGAAAGAGCAACACAAAATCTGTGACTAAAAGCAATGCTTGACTCTTCATCTTGTTTCTTAAGTTGTTTTAACTTTGTGACAAGATCAAAAGGTTCTTTTGCAAATTCTTCTCTATAATCATCCACTAGTTTATCCCAGTAGGAAAAGGACTTCTCAGGTAAACTTAAGTACCAATCCCTAGCTTTAGCTTCAAAAGATCTGACAAAAAATATCATCCACATATCTTGATCTCTAAATGAATGTTTCACCATGAAACTATAGAAACTTTGGACATGTGCATCTCCTTCACACACATTGTATCCGTTAAATCTAGGCATCTTCTTATAGACCCGAGATGGCATAATTTTAACCTTATAATCAATCCATGACAAGTCTAATTGGTCATATAATGATTCAAAAGAATTGACAATAGGTGCAGAAATTTGAATATCAAACCTAGCATGATTATCTCTTAACTGGGCTTGCATAGCCATCAGATGCCTTTTATTGAACTCTGTAACTCCCCTTTTAAATATAGCTTTCCATTCTGGCCTTATCCTAGGCCTGTTCACAGTTGGGTTCATGCACCTTTTGATATCAACTGTCAGAGGATTTTCAGACTTATGAAGCTTTTTGACAATATGCATCCAAGTTTCTAATGGCATGGTTATTTCTCTTTTATAATCATGGATGTATGCAAATATGGTTTTAACTAATGGTGCACAATCACAACTATGCCAATATGAAGGATTCTTAAGATAGTTGCAAATAGATAGTAATCCTTAAGATATACAACTTCATTCTAACCATTCATATTTGTCAGTTTGTGAATAAAACTTTAAGTGGAACATCAATTGCAATCAATACGATAGGTTCAATAAATGAAAATATGCAGAGAACTATGTACCTTCACACCTTGAGTTGTAACTTTGAATAGAGCACTTTCAGGTTACAAATAACAAACATCAACCCTTCATATGTAGAAATTGTTTGAGCAGAGTCGTCACCTCTTCAACAAGAGGAAAACCTTTGAAGCAAGAATGTCTTTATCTGAGTTCTTCCAGTAGAGTCACCTTAGGGCTACTACAAACCAGTCTGCAGATCTGGAACCTCTTCAACATTTGAACCAGATGTTCATTTTGGTTTAACTCTTTTCAAGTGGTCTTCGACACATTTGCATCAAAGATGCAAAGGTGTACCCAGCGGGGTTGCCATTTCTATTGGTTACTCGGATGGGAAAATATGAGTAAATAAATTTTAACCTCCAATTACAAATAATAGTTCAAGATGTGAATGACTCTTTGATAATACAATTTGCAACCAAATTCCTAAGTACATCCCCAGCAGAGTCGCCATTTCTATTGGTTATTTTTTTAGAACCAAACTTAATCTCAATCCTAACCTATGAGCTTTCCACAACCCAATTATCAACTAGGTTGAGGATTGGCCAACACCTAAGTAGAGTAATTAATACTTTACTTCTTCTCTTCAGGCTCTGTGAGACCCAGGGAGGGTAATCCCACACATTCGCATAATATTTCATGCTTGGTCAAGAGTATTTCTTCACACAGATGCACTATCTCATGAAAATTGATGAGACCATAAATTGTCTCATATTTTATCAAAGAAAATCATCTATTTCTTCTTAATGCATTAATGTTAAACTGGATTTGAGTGATGATTGAAAGTTCTTTAGCTTGTTTAAAGTAGAATATAAAGTAAATGTTTGATTTATTTTTAGTAATTAAATTTTATCCAAATTGCCTCTAATATGTCTCCATGAAGTTTTTAAGATGATATAATGCAGATAAATGAGTTATTAAATAACTCATGGTAAGAAGAAGCTTCATTAGACACTTGCAGCAGAGAGCTCTACACTTGAGACTATTAACTCCTGAAAGATTTAGAATGCTTTGAAGAAGTAATGAGAAGATAGAGAAGACTCATAGCACACTCCTACATTCATGAAAAATCATGGATCATCAATCATTCCTAAATTAATGGGATGAGTATTTGTTTCATGTTGAGTTCAAAAATCTCTCACAGTTATTACATTTCATGATTCCTTCTTCCACCAAAGATAACTCAAGTTACCACATCACTCAAATGTTTTTGCATGATTATAGAATGTTATTCATGCTAAGGATCAATGATTTGGTCAATTGAGCTAAAGAATAATTCCTTCATTCACGTTCAAACTTGAAGACTTCCTACAAATCAGGCACCCAAAATTTTTGAAAAATGTAGTCTCAGTAAAATGATGATATCTTCCTTGTTTCTCAACAAAATTAAAAAATTAAAAATGATCTGGAAAGTAAACTTGAATATCTAAAAACCCTTTCGAGAATTTGTCATGATTTGTAGTAGGGAAGGAGCAGTATGCGTTAGAAAATGATTGAGACAAAAGTGACATGATGGAGGACAACTTCAAGTTTCTTAAAGTTTTATAAATGACCCTTCAAAAATAGGATCTTGGATCCACATTCTTAGTAGATTGATATAGAATATGAATTCTATAAATACAATGTAATCATTGGAGAAAAATATGGGATTAGAAAGGCTTGTTTCAGCCTAAGGAAATAGGATAGATCTAGTTTCATTTACCAACAATGTAATTCCAGATTTTTAGATTAAATTTGAATCCAAGAAAGCTTTTCATTTCCAAAAATTGTGAAGTAGTTTAGTCTTTTCAATTCATGCAAGTGTTCCTTAGATTAGTTCCCTTTCATGCAACTTTCCTTTTATGCAAATAGGATTTAAGATTAGTTCCCTTTCATGCAACTTTACTTTCATGCAAATAGGATTTATTTTTGCAAGTAGAATAGAATGTCAAACAATTTTTATACTCTCTCTTGCAGAAAACCATGGACACTGCCTTGGATTGATAAATTAAATTATAAGGATTACAATGACCCCATCATTTTTTGCGTCATTGTTGGGGATAGGTGTCATTAGGGAAGGAGCAAATTAGTTTGGAAGACTTTTAGATTTTGAAGTTCCTCAAGAAAGATTTGTCTCTCAAACCCCCCCCCAAAATACCAGTTCTAAAGAGAAACCCCCCTATCTATTTAAAAATATCCTTAGTTGGAGGACCATCACTCCAAATCCTAGCAAATGATGTTTCTTTAAGGAAATAATTGATGGATTATTGCTTGCAAAAGGTGCATAATACAATGAAGAGATCTTATCTTCATTACAAAAGCTTGCAAAAAAGATATTTATTTGGGGACCTTCAAAGTCCAAGAATGGTTGTCCAATGAGATTTTTGAAGTCAATGAAGGGCTGCCCAATCAGAGATTTGAAGAACAAGGAGTTGTTTTCAGTCATTCATGCAACATATCATAAGGAAGGATTACAAAATCTCTCCAATCAGCCCATGTATTTTCTAGAATCATAAATCATGAAGAAGGTTTCCACTAAAAAAGAAGGTGAAGCATTGAGTTTCAAAAAATTTGTCATCTTCTTTTCATTCTCTTCTCTCAAAAAATTGAATACATCGAAACATACTTTGAGAAAGGGAAGATATTTTTTAGAACTAGTTAATGGTTATGTATAACCTCTCTACATCATTAAGTAGAGTAGGTTAGGGTAGATTTGATTTTTGCAATTAAGTTCTTTGCACATGCTATTTCCTCTTCTCTTAGGCTGTAAGCATGCAATTTTCTATGCAAGTTGTTGCTCTAAAAACTTGTAGCAGATATTTTGGAATTATGGATAACTGGTTAGTGCAAAAAAATAATGATGAAGCATCTGAGTTGGTATTCAATGTAAAAGATCAGGTTGCAACTCTCAAAAGTTGAAGAAATTCTTTGCATGCAACATGGAGAAAGTGAACTACAACTCATGCATGATGGTTACATGGAAAACTAAGATAAAATCAGGTATTTACTTTATTATTTTACTCTTATTCAACTTAAAGTTCTTTCATTTTACTCAATCCACTCAAAAGAAGAAGAAGAAAAACATCTAAAAGCCGTTCTAAAGATTTAAGGAGCAGTTTGAACCTATCTAGAGCTATTTTGGAACTGTTCTGGAGCTTTTAGGAGTTTCAGGAACTTTCAGGAGCTATCAGGAACTGTTCAGGAGCTTTCAGGAGCTTTAGGAGCTTTAGGAGCCTTCAAGAGCTCTCAGGAGCTCTCAGGAGCTCTTCATGAGCTTTTGGGAGCTACCTAGAGAAACTACTAAAAAATGATGAATTTATTAAATTTGAAGGCTCATTATGAGTTGTAGAGGGACCTGCAACATTTTAGGTGTGGGGGAAATGATGAGACCATAAATTGTCTCATATTTTATCAAAGAAAATCATCTATTTCTTCTTAATGCATTAATGTTAAACTAGATTTGAGTGATGATTGAAAGTTCTTTAGCTTGTTTAAAGTAGAATATAAAGTAAATGTTTGATTTATTTTTAGTAATTAAATGTGATCCAAATTGCCTCTAATATGTCTCCATGAAGTTTTCAAGATGAAATAATACAGATAAATGAGTTATTAAATAACTCATGGTAAGAAGCTTCATTAGACACTTGCAACAGAGAGCTCTACACTTGAGATAGTTAACTCCTGAAAGCTTTAGAAGGCTTTGAAGAAGTAATGAGAAGATAGAGAATACTCCTAGCACACTCCTACATTCATGCAAAATCATGAAGCATCAATCATTCCTAAATTAATAGGATGAGTATTTGTTTCATGTTGAGCTCAAAGATCTCTCACAGTTATTACATTTCATGATTCCTTCTTCCACCAAAGATAACTCAAGTTACCACATCACTCAAATGTTGTTGCATGATTATAACATGTTATTCATGCTAAGGATCAATGATTTGGTCAACTGAGCTAAAGAATAATTCCTTCATTCACGTTCAAACTTGAAGACTTCCTACAAATCAGGCGCCTAAAATTTTTGAAAAATGCAGTCTCAGTAAAACAATGATATCTCCCTTGTTTCTCAACAAAATTAAAAAATTTAAAATGATCTGGAAATTATAATTGAAGATATAAAAACCCTTTTGATAATTTGGCATGCTTTTTAGCAAAGAAGGAGCAATACGCATCAGAAAATGACTGAAACAAAAGTGGCGTGATGGAGGACAACAACTTCAAGTTTCTTAAAGTTTTGTAAATGACCCCTCAAAAATAGGATCTTGGATCCACATTCTTAGTAGATTGATATAGAATATGAATTCTATAAATACAATGTAATCATTGGAGAAAAAGAGGGGATTAGAAAGGCTTGTTTTAGCCTGAGGAAATAGGATAGATCTAGTTTCATTTACCAACAATGTAATTCCAAATTTTTAGATTAAATTTGAATCCAAGAAAGATTTTCATTTCCAGAAATTGTGAAGTAGTTTAGTCTTTTCAATTCATCCAAGTGTTCCTTAGATTATTTCCCTTTCATGCAACTTTCCTTTCATGCAAATAGGATTTAAGATTAGTTCCCTTTCATGCAACTTTACTTTCATGCAAATAGCATTTATTTCTGCAAGTACAATAGAATGTCAAACAAGTTTTCTACTTTTTCTTTTGCAGACAACCATGGACACCGCCTTGGATT
Organism: Sequoia sempervirens; assembly: GCA_007258455.2. Classification (NCBI taxonomy): domain Eukaryota; kingdom Viridiplantae; phylum Streptophyta; class Pinopsida; order Cupressales; family Cupressaceae; genus Sequoia; species Sequoia sempervirens. The sequence goes on along the minus strand of VDFB02000015.1, from coordinate 210,870,182 downwards.
GATAAATCAAATGATGAGGATTACAATGACCCCATCCAAAATCACCTTATCAAAGGCTCGACAAACCTCAGATAGAAGTGTTACTTATTTCAAGGAGTGTGCTTTCATACTTAGAGTTGGGACAATGTAGTTTAAAGTATTTTGTGAGTCATTTTTCATCTTCAATCCTAGGTCCAATTCAATACTGGCTCAATCAGCCATAAGATAAACTAATAAAACAATTGGTGCTTTATTTAAGGGAGAAAGAGTCAATTGGTAGTACAATTTTGATTGAATTTCATAAATAAATGGACCATTAGAATGTTACTTTGTAACATTTAACTCACTGTGTATGCAAAATATCACTTCCTTACTGAATCCTATATCCTTTTCTTACAAACTAATGAGCTCATTTTAGTGTTTAATCAGTTCATTGAACTGAAGCACAAAATGATAAATGAAACTGTCATTAACAACTTCATTCATAGCTTGAAAGAAAACACATAGGAGAGCAATATTTTGAAACTATAATTCTTCTTTATTTATGATATTTCCTTGTAAAACCATATTTAAGATTCACATACAGTATAACTTTCATCTTAAACTTACTTTTGATATATTTAATACAATATCCTTCTATATTCTATTATGCTTTTAGAGAATAGCATTTACTGTGACCATATCTAGACTCAAAATTCTAAACTCTCTTTTTCAACCATGAAATCCCCTTTATATATGCAGGGGAGCAACAAGCACCCGAGTGAATTACAATTTCAATCTTCATTTGAGTTCATTTCAAAAACCTAATTCTAACTGAATCCTCGAAGAACTCCCACGTGGTTTCATAAACAATCATTTGTGAATAGGGGAGGACAAAAGGCAAAAAACATGTGCAGGATATTAGTCATCGTTGTCACAACATTCGTTGTTTGGAACAAAAAAGTTTTCATTAATATCTTCTTGAAGACCTTCCACATCAACATGAGAAAACAAAAGACAAACCATGGTTATATGAAAACAAATACCTCCTATGCAAAGACCATGGTGTCATTAAAAACTAAAAATAGGAGGTGACCCTAATTAGAGTCGTCGGCATTTGAAAATGCCCGACTGCTCCTTGTCCTCGATGCAATTGGAGGGATTACCAATACGTCGTCATTAGAGCTCCCATATGGCACGAGGGAACGAAGGTACTGTCCATAGTCTGAGTCGGTATCAACTTCAACATCTGAAGGAGAGTCTGAAAGCATGATAGGAGAGTTGTGTTTACCCAAGCAGGCCCTATGGCTCTTCTCCTTTTTCCTGGCCTTCTTCACTAGTAGTGCTAGTTCCTTGCCTTTGCACTCTACCACTTCACCTGGAAGGGTCCTATTCCTCAAGCGGTGAGTACTCTGCACAATTGACTTCTTCTTATGGCCCCTAGCCCTCCTTTTACCCTTTGAAATCTTAGGAGAAGCCATGGCGTCCTGCTCAACTATGTCTTCACGACACTCAAACACACTTAGCCAGCTAGACCTCCTAATAGGTGGAATTATTGCACCAACTTTTCCCATTTTCTCTAAAGCTAGCAGAGTGATGATTAAAAATATTTTTGACTCAAGACCCACAAGAGAAGCACCCCAATCCCAGTACTTGTAGATAACTCAAGCAATAAAAATCCAAAATAGACCAAAGAACCTAATTTCATACCAATTTTCTCAAGATGAAAACACTGAAACTCTGCTTAGGAAACCTTACAACCATTTCAATCTCCTTTACTACACACACCTTACTTCTTTTGTAGACAAAAAAGATAGTGTGAATAAACATCGATCAACCTACATTAAATAGAAAATTCAAGCATGTAGAATTAATGACCTGAAAACTCCTTACGCGAGCGAATTGGTAACTTATTAGCTTGGATTTGAATTTGGGCCATTCATGTTAGAGCAATTAAAACTTCATCTAAGGTGGCCATGAGCATTGTTTTTTGACCATTATCAACTTGCTCATTGAAAACAACGAGGCTATCTCAAATGATGCCACGTTCTTTTTTAACCTTGATTAATCATAACTGATCTAAAAATTAGCATGTATCACCAACCTAATTCATGCTTTTCATTAATATTGGCGAAGTACATAGGACCAGTTTATTAGAGAGAAAATTTCTTTACACGCTTCATCGTTGATCCTCCCTAAATTTTAGGGTACAATTTAGAGATGAAGTTATTTATGTGATGATTTTCAATGCATCAGATCATCTCATTTTAAAAATTTATCAACGGTTCTCCAGTCCTCTTGTTGCTTTCCTTTTTGCTTTATGCGGAATCCCCAGGATCATGCCACATTGCCTTTTTCATTAATGGTCATCGCTTGTCGCCGATCTACTTCATCCTCACCCAGCTCCATCAGTGATATAAACATCCCAATGATGATCTTTAGCCCCTAGTTCTGTGGCTTGATCTTTGGTCATATTCATCCTTCCATTGTGCATCAGTAATTCAAACCTTGCACCGAGGCTTCTATCTGTGATGGGATATGTTGTGGAGGAATTAGATTTAGACACATACAACCTGCATAAAACAAATGGCACAAAAAAAATTGCTCATAGGATCATATCACATTAGCGAAAGAAAAACCCTTTAGAGGACATCCATCGCTTATCGCTAATTCATAACTCAAGTTCTAAAACAAATCTACGATGAGTGATGAAGTTATTAAATAAGGCCTTTGTTCATTGCTAATTCTCCTCATATATTTTGCAAGCAATTAGCGATGAAAAGATTTACAACATTGATAAGGTCCATCGCGTATCGTTGATGTGAGACTTTACATTGAAAACATATCCGCGATCAAGTGATATACAGGAAATCACATCACATCGCTCATCGTTGTTCTAAGTTTATCTTTTTATGGCCATCCACAATGAGCGATAAGAACATAAATCCAGAAGCACTGCTCATCGCTATTACAAATTTGAAGGCTCAAAAGCCATTAGCGATGAGCGATATCAAAGGGAAAACATCAATCCATCGCTCATCGCTAATTCAAGGTGTGAACCAATGAATAAATCAGTGACAAGCGATACAACTATGAGGGCCATCGGGACATAAGTAGGAATTTTTTAAGCACATGCTCATTAGTTGTTCTAAAAGAGGGGACTTCTCTAGGATGACATGAAAATACTAGGCTCAAGACTTCTAAATCACGCAATACAAAGGATGTAAAAGTCAGGAAATTCAGACCTAGACACAAGAAGGGCCAGTCACATGATGACATTTAACGAACATGAAAAAAATAAAAATTGTGACCGACAATAGGCAATACCAGTAAACAACAGAATAGAACACAAAGCAACTAAAACAAACAAAACCCTAAACCTCATATAAGAACCCTACAAAAAATGTAACAAAGATTTTTAGGTAAAATTTCTTAGGGTTTTAATATGAGCACTCTAGATTTTGCAAAATTTGAAAGTGCCATCAAAGTGTATATAGGGTATACGGATTGAGGGTATAATGCATAGGGTGAAGGGTTGATAGTGTATGGTGTAGGGTTTAAGTATAGTGTTGAGGTACAATGTTCAAGGTATAGGGTATATGGATGAAGTTTGATGTTTTAGGGTTTCAGGTTTAACGTATAAGGTTGAGGTTTGAGGGTATAGAGTATAGGGTTGAGGATTGAGGGCTTAAAATTGAGGGATAATGTTTAGGGTTGAGTGTTTAAGGTTAAGTGTATAGGGTATAGGGATTAAAGTTTAAGATATTGGGTATAGGGTTTAGGGTATGGGTTGAGGGTATATGGTTGATGGAAAATGTTCGGGGTTTAAGGTATAGGGTTTAGGGTTGAGGGATTAGGGCTTAAGCATAGGGTTGAGGGTTGAGGGTTTATGATTGAGGGATAATGTTTAGGGTTGAGTGTCTAAGGTTAAGTGTATAGGGTATAGGGATTAGGGTTTAGAATATTAGGTATAGGGTTTAGGGTATGGGTTGAGGGTATAAGGCATAGGATTAAGGGTTGAGAGTGTATGGTTTAGGTTTTAATTATAGGGTTGAGGGTATAGGGTTGAGGGACAATGTTCAAGGTTTAGGGTATAAGGTTGAGGGTATAGGGTAAGGGATGAGGGTTGAGGGTGTAGGGAATAGGGTAGAGGGTTGATGGATTGGGATTTATGTATAGGGTTGAGGGTATAGTGTATAGGGATGAGGGTTGAGGGTGTAGGGTTTAGGGTAGAGGGTAGAGGGATGAGAGTTTAAGTATAGGGTTGAGGGTATAGGATATAGCCCGTATAGGGTTGAGGGTTGAGGTATAATGTTCAACCCATTGAGTGTATAAGATTAAGTATCTAGGGTATAGGTATTAGGGTTTAGGATATTGGGTATAGGGTTTAGAGTATGGGTTGAGGGTATAAGGCATAGGGTTAATGGTTGAGAGTGTAGGGTTTAGGGTTTAATTATATGGTTGAGGGACAATATTCAAGGTTGAGGGATAATGTTCAAGGTTTAGGGTATAAGGTTAAGGGTATAGGGCATAGGATGAGGGTTGAGGGTGTATAGGGATGAGGGATGAGGGTGTAGGGTCATGTCATGTACAATGACACATATGACATAACAAGGGAATTGTGGTAAAATTTCATATCATAGACAACACAAGACATAGATAGCACTTATAAGATGTCGTCATTGCTCTAAGAAAGGTCTCACAAGTGGAAGGCTTACTAATAGTGGAATGAAACTACCATGACATGCCTATGAGAGGGTGAGCTACACCAGTATGACAATGGGGTCCTAACCCCATGATATTGTTTTCTTATAGACTCAACATGAGGGTAGGATGACACAACTGTATACCTCAATCAAACCCCCTACACACATGATGACACTCACAAAACCAAAGGAATCAAGCATGAGATGGAACCACTATGATATGATATATCTCTACCTAGTAAGATTACCATAATTTTGCTAGACACATGACACACTTGCAAATGAAAAAATGGGAAAAATGCCAAAATGAACACCCAAAAATAAGGGAAAAACCTCCACAATAGGTTACAACATTAGGAGGTAAAATTTTTCCAACAAATGAAAACATAACAAGTTGTTTTTGTTGATGATGCTTGTCAATGAAGTGATGACATGTGAATAATCACAAGGAAAATGAAAAAAACTCTCATATAAGTTTCCTTGAACAATTATTTGAAATTCCTTTTGTTTGATGAATCAAAGGACTACAGTGTGCCACAAGGACACTAGAGCATGCTAGTGCTCAATGTCCTGAAAATGTCTTGAAAATGTGATAGAGTCCAAAAACTACATTAGAGTCTAGGGAATGCAATGTAGTCCTATGTTTGCATTGCAATTATCTTTCTTACATTTTAGTCCTAGCCATAGATTGAATGTATGATTCTTTCTAGGTCTTATTGCCAAGGACAATACCTATGACTTGCAAAAAAAATATTACAACACAAAGTGATCTCTAAAATGGTGACAAATGATTAGGATACCAAGTTGGACAAGGATAATAAATCAAAAATTAAACTTGAAAGTCTAGATACATTAGAAATCTTAAAAAAATCAACAATTAACCTTTTGAGTTACAAACCTTAACAAATTCATCAAATCCAAAACATGAGTGCACTTTTAAAAAAGTTTAAATTTTCTCATTTTGAGAAAGCAAAAGCACACTCATACTTTGTGTAAGTCAAATCATGCTCACACTTTGTGTGAGTGTGTTTTGGGAAGTTCTAAAAATAGTAAAAAGAAAGAAACCCATGATATAGGTCTACATGCTCTGTTATTCTCCTGCTTAAGCACATTATCTAACAAAAAAATGCTTTTTCATATTGTTGGAGAAAGCACATGCATTTTTACACTTTCCATCACCTTTTCACTACCTCCTTTTTGTTTTCCAACATAGCAAGGAGGAAATACCAGAGTTATTACATGAATTTTGATTATATGAACTCATATTTTCATGTTTGTAGTGTTGCAATGTTAATTATGATTTTTTTGTTTTAAATTCATATTATAAATTGGTTATTTCTATAGTTTTTACTAATTCTATTAGATTTATATAGAATTAAACATTGAAAACAAAGCAACTTCGTGAAAATATCTAATTCTTGAGGAGCTTGATGCAATAAGAAAAACAAACTACACATAATTGGGTAGTTTCTCAAATTGAATCTCGGATTTTAAGGTATGTTCTCTTTATATATATATGCTTTACATTTTCCTTCATTTTCTTGTGTTTATTTATCACTTTTTATCATAAATGCTTAATATAATTCTGTGATTTTGCTATCATATTCATGCTTATTAAATTTACCTTACTATGATGTCAGTCTTTGAACATTGAATACTTTCCTTGATCATATAGTGGCATGCATTTCCTTTAGACCTTATGCATTGAGCGTGACCTCTTAGATTTACAAGTAGATTAAACACAAGAAACATTCTCATTTTTGCTAGAAGCTACAATTCAAGCACCATAAGGATGTTAGCTATGGGAAAATATATCATTAACACATTGGATAAATCTATAATTTATGACTTAATTTTTTAGGACACTTTTTCTATCACATTATAATTTTAAAGAAGAATCTAAAGATTGTCCATCCTTGTAGAAATTTATGGTTCTACTACACTCTCTTGGAGGATTTTAATCTATCTCAAGCTTCATCCATCCATTAAACCTATAGACATATTAGGACAAGGCCAATCTAGAATTATTTTTGACGATTGATCCTACTAGTTGCAAGCTAAGACCATGGGATTAGATATTGCCAATTTTTATCATGGTCCTACTAGTTGAAAGTCCTAAAATTGGTCCTACACCTTAAACACAAATCAATATCATGGTCATAACTAGTTATATATAGCTAATACCATGGGATTAGATATTGCCAATTTTTATTTCTAGCTCAGTGCAATTTAATTTTCTCAAAGGCCAATCTACATAAGAGACTTTATTTTTCAGCTAATCATGCTTATAATAGGTTATTCAACTTCACAAGGATTTTAATGATTTGCACAACCATTTCCATCCTTCTTAAACTAGTTTTAGAGTGCATAATTTTTACCAACCCAAGTTAATGCAAGACCAAATGTTAAAAAAGGCTTTCATGGCTAGGGCTTGTAGAAGGTCACAAAGAGATGTAAAGTTCACTTCAAATTTGAATTTAATTTTTAATAGTTAAGGGGCCATCTATACGATTAAAGATCCAATTGAGGGAAAGAAATGCGTGAATTTAAAGTCAAAACTAACCCTTAGAAATAAGTGTAAACTAGAATAGAAAAGGCTTTGGTTTTATCCTCTCTTTGTTGAAATCCATTATTATATTCAAATATTTCCTTTCCAGATACTTACAATAGGGGTATCATTCCTTCCCCTAATTCCATTCTCACATCCATCAATTGCCTTATCATGATTTTAGAGTCACACCCATTTTGGACCTACATCACCACTAGGGACCTATTTCCTAACATATACTAATGGAGCATGCACCTATATTGTATCCTTATGTACCTACATAGGTTCTTTTCACCACACCGTGCCATTTACATTAAACTTGCACATTCATAATGTAAGATTGTGCTTGTTCCATTCACACATGCCCATGCATAAATGCCCTTGGCTACCCTTTGTTTATCCTTCCCATTCATCTCTCACAATATCATTGCATCTATCCTTTTCACACTTGGGTGAAATCATGCATTCAATCTTCATGACCTTTGTTGCCATTTGTTTGTCATGTTTCAACATAGAGCCTGTCACTTACTATCTAACCTGCAACTCCTTGCATTTGGTTGCCCTTTATTTCTTAAATACCTCTTTGGACTATCATATATTGGACCACTATTGAGTTCAATGAATCTTTCATGATACTTGCAAAGGTCTTTATACATGTGTTGCCCTATGTTTGTCACATTTCAACTTAGGGCTTGTCACTATCATCTTATAGACATTATACAACCTAATTATATGATTTCTTTCAGATTTGTATATGTGATTGTACATCCTAATTTGATGACTAGTTTCAGAGTTTTGTAAGAGATTGCTTTACTCATGTGTTATTAAAATTAAACTTGCACATGCACAATGTATTATTGTGCTTGTTCCATTCACACATGCACATAAATACCCTTGGTTGGCCTTTGTTTATCCTTTCCATTCATATCTTATGATGCATTTCCTATATCCTTCTCATATTTGGGAGAAAGCATCCATTCCCTCTTCATGCCCTTTTCTTCCCTTTGTTTGTCAAGTTTCAACATAGAGCCTGTCACTTACTATCAAACATGCAACTCCTTGTGTCATTCCCACATTTTATATGCTAAACAACCTAACAATCCACAATGACTTTACTAATTTTTGCAAATAATTTATTTTTGTTTACTTAAAATATAATGACAACATAATTCACTACTTACAACTATAGCCAATGATCTCACTAGTTGGGACAAGGTTAGAAATGAGTTCCTATCTTTACAATAATGTCTACTTAATATGGGTCAACGTAACATACCTCTTATACACTGAAGCACCTCTTGTATTCCAACACGATGAAATTACCTCGTTCCTAATACCTCTACCTACAAGGTCTACATGACTTGGTGCACACGTAAGATCAACGGGTTAATATAGTACATGATCATCATAATAAATGTTATAATTTACATAGTTATACAAATCAATTAATAGTTTACAACATTAGGAGAGAAAGAAAAGTAAAAAAAAAAAAACTCAGAAGAACAGTCCTAAGGGCCCGACCTAATGCCTCGGGAGCTCATCGCTTGATGGCCTTGCTTACGTATATAATTTGCAGAGGCACTATAGCTCGACAACTTGAGTTGCTCCAACTCATTTGACTCACCCACATAGGGTATTTTCATTAGGTTTCAATGAAATATTAATTTTCATTCATACTCATAACACCATAACACTGATACACGCTAAAATTCAATCCTCTGCTAAAGATATCATGTATTTCATACAAATTACGTACTATAAAAAGTGGCTATGCAACCATTTCTAGGGTCCACTACCCCAGATAGTTCAATATTCGGTTGCCACCCACTTAGGTGAAGCTAGGGGTCATAGACCTAGGTAAGGATATACTAGGAAATATGGAGGTTAAGTACTCATTCTTACACAAGCATACCACAAGACATAACAAGATGCTAAGAAGTACATGCATTGAGCATTCATAAGATAGGAAATTCACTTGCAATGTCTCCTAAATGTCATCTAGTTCATGATAATACATGTGTTTATATTTAATATAATTGACAAGTGCAAGAGAATATAAGGTTTTCACAACACTCTTTGGCTAACCGTAACCCATTAACACAAGTAACCCTTACATGAGTTCCATAAAAACAAGCTTGTACATACAAGCCTAATTCCTTATATTCCAACTCTTAGTTTACATCAATACCCTAGTGACATTAGGCACACCATACAAATTCAATACAAATCAGCCCCATTCCATTCAACAATAATATGATAGATAACCATTCACTTTTTTTTGAATCAGTCAAATGCAAATTACTAAAGGAAATAAACGTGATTTAATTGTAATGTGTACAAACACACTAGCCATATTGTGTACTCAATACAATTTTAATTTAATTCAACCTCATTTACATTTCAAAAAAATAAATCATTTATAGACCACTATATCCTAGCACATACAAGCACACTAGGAACACCATATAAAGTCAACTCACACATGTAATATTTAACCCTATCAATAATACATATAACAAGGGCATGCATAAATTTAATCACATATATAACAAATCCTGATTCATTTTAACACAAGAGACATGTCATATGATTTGAATGCAAACTATCCCCTTATTCATGTAAATAAAATTGATATGTACATGAATAAATGAGATACATATTATTCAATCATAATTTGAATTAGGCCCACTTATATACTTTTTGAATCAAATAAGTGCATGCGACTAAATGATATAAATTCCACCACTACTAATGGAAGGAAACACAAGCTATTGTTTCTATTCACACTTGATAGTACTAACAATAAAATTATTCTAAACAAGGATATTTATACGTGCCAAATCCCAAAAGCCATATTGACACACACATATACACATGGGCACACAATAGTGTATATATTTTACTCAACTCTAATGCACACAAACGTGTGAGTCAAGCTCAATTCACATATGTCCTTAATCATAACATAAGTTCTATATAAATGAAGATGCATTTATACAAATCAATTGCATCCATACTTATGCCTAATTCCCATTAGTGTACCAACCACACCGCACTAGTTAACATTTATCCATGGAGACTATTGTGCACAACTAGCCCAATTTCCATTCTATATAAGTTAATCACATGTATATTTCAATGATATTAATGCTACCAATGCTAAAGCATGAAAGCACCCGTACAACACTACACAAGTTCCTTCATGCTTGATATAATACCAACATAGAAGCTTTATGCACATATATACGTAATGGGGACTAAAGGCATGGTCCCATGGAGGGGGGCTTCCTAAAAATCTGAGGTAGAATCTGCTTAAATTTTTAATAGAATATTTTGAAGCTGGTGGTCCCATGAACTTCAAAATTTAAGCAGGCTGGTGGTGGAATGGTGGTGGGTGAATACAAAATTAATAAATAACATCATTTCCCTCCAAATTTGTTTTAAATGTGGTAGGAAAGTACTATGAAGCAGGTGGGGAAATTTCTAGCCCCACCCCAATCTCACCAGCTGAAATTTTCAGCCACCTGCTTGTTTGGGCTGAAAAAAATTCCATTTAATCTTGTAGCAATTTTTTTTTTTCCCATGAGACCACCTGCTTCTGTGAAAATAGGAGCCCAAGCCCCCCCATGGGACCACTCAGTAATACAACCTTAATGTGTACTATCCTCCTAAACAATAAATATAAGTTAATCACATATAAACCAATGATGTAAATACCATTTGGTCCTTATGCACACAAACATATAAGGCACTCCATTCAAGTTTTAATTCACACATATGATGAAATCATAAGATAAAACTATGTAGAAGAAATAATTTCCTTACAATTCGACTGCACACAACTTAAGGCATAATTCATAATTGACATGATTGATTGAAGGCCACAAAATGATACATTTTATTTTTATTTTTTTATTTTTTTTTAAGAGACATATCACATCCATAACACGGGAGATCTATGTAGTTGGAGAAATTGGCTTGGAAAAAGAAGGCAACAAGGTATTCCAGATTCAAGGCTTCTACTTAATGTAGTGGAAGAGAAGAAAGAAAGAAAAATAATAATAATGTCATTTATCTACCACCAAAATGAAAAGTTAGCAATCACATTTGGTTTATTAAATATTTAAGGCAATGGAAAATGATACTAAAAGATAAAGTATAAGAGCGGGTGTTTTTTTTTTGGTCATATGTTGTGGTTACGAGTACCCTGCCAGACATACACAAATATGTGGAAGCATAGACGAGGCGTGTGAACTATCTGACAGTTCATCTCAAAGCATTGCGGTCACAGGGGTTGCAATGAGTGTAGGATATGCACAAAATGGATTTATTGAAAAGGCTTTAGAAGCTTTCAAGCAAATGCATTTGGCATATGTAAATCTAAATTCCACATCCCTTCCTAGCATCGATGCAGCTACGTAGGGTAAAGGATGTCATAATGTTAAAACTTAAATGTGTGCATTAGAAGGATCTTAATAGTAATTTTCATTTTAATAAAATTATTCTAAAACTATCATGAAAACCCCCCCTTTTTTTACTCCGCTCTATTACTAACTATTAAGATGTGTTGGAAGGTATAGTTAAGATGATATCATCTAGCAATATAAATTAGAAATCACGAGACACTAGATGGTTGAAGCCATCGATTTAGGAGTGTTATCAAGTAGTGTAAAGCTAGTAATAGTTTACAAAATAATAATAATTCTTGTAAAGTTATTGGGAAGTAGAGATTAAAGATGTGAATATATGAAAAATTTCTATTAGTTACAACTACGAGTGGAGATAGTAGAATTTATAATCATTTAGAAAATAATCGTTTCAAAACCCAATTGTAAGTTGACTGAATATAACTTGGGTCAATGATGTAGTGTATAGCCTCATTCTATAAGTGTTGTGATTTATAGGGGGTTGAATATTCCTTTGGGTTGTAGCCCATAAAACTTGTAAATCTTGATTTTATTTGTGAGGCTAGATTTGGATAGTAGCTCCAAGCAACTTGCTCACTGTGGTTTTTTCCTTGTAGGGTTTTCCACATAAATCTAGTGTTATGATTGTGTGTTTGTGCTTTTGAATTACATTTGATACTTTATTTGCTTAAGGAAGTAAGAAGTTTTGGTTGATAAAGTTGAACTTGATAAATTTGTGCGATATACTGACTCACCCCTCTCTTAGTATATTATTGTGTTCTAACAGGAGATGCCTTGTATGTGAGGTTACTTAATTTTTGGGAGTTGCACTTCTTGCATGTGGTTGCATGTTGTTGCATGTTTTGGTTATTTTTTGGGTCACTTGGGACTCGTGCATGTTGTTGGTTTTAGTTTGCATGCATGCAAAGACTGTGGGAATGACACATTGCAATCTTGGGTGCCAATGTATGAGTGTAATAAATATGTTAATGCCTTAGTTCATTGTGAGAGATGATTTGTAATTTTTTGAGACTTCGTTATGCTGCTAGATTCAATCAAGAATTTGTATCACAGTGTAGTAACACTTGTAAGAGCATAGACTCTAGAATTTGTATTGTAATTATTTTTTATTGTAATATAATTGATCTGTGCTTTGGTGTGTGGGTTTTTCCTGAAAATATTTCCCACGTAAAATTTGCATGTTATGGTTTATGTGTTTAAACATGAAATTAAATTAATAAATGTGCATCTAATCTATAATAGTTAAATATTTGAAACAAAGTTTTTTTGCATCCCTCTCCTGCTTAGATTCGTGTTGGAAGTTGTTTGTGCAAGTTATTTCATAACAAAATGACAAGACAACACCACCTTATGTTGAGTTTGCATATACAAACTCAAGGGTATGGGAAATGGATCTAACATCCCCAAGAAACCATAATTGATTTTTTTTGACACATTAAGTTTATTTTATGCCCAAATCAAAGGCTCTAAATTCATTTAACAACCACATAGTCAAATATGGTGAAATTGTTAGAAAGCACTATGTCGATTCAACACATACATTGACATGTGCTAGAATCAATAATAGGATTATTTCCACCAATGTGGGTGAAATGTAATCCAACTCTAAGGCATCCATAAATATAATTTAAATAATAAAATAACTTGAATCTAATATAGCCAATTATCATGGTTTCAACATTTTGAATATACCAACATCCTCACTAAATGAGGTGTGAAAAATATAATATGATACCCATAAATTATTACATTCAAAGGGTCTCATCATAAACATGGATGAATCATATCCAACATCATGATTTAATAAGAAACATTATCATAATCATGGTTGAGATAGTTTTAAGGACCCATTTTATAATATTTACATTTTATAATATTGATAGATTACAATTGCAAAGTTAATTTGTGAGATTCTATTACACTCTCCAAGAATAATCCCCCAAGTTTATCAATCCCTAATAGTTTTTTAGCACCATCGAACCATGTGGGACCTATAGGTCCACCCCACCATGTTATGAGATACTCACTTGGATGCAAGCACATGCACTCATGAAAAACAAGGAGAGTAGGGCTCACACACACACCAAACATTATGGATCATCTTCATAGAATACACATGACAATAAGGATGATCAGCCAATATATTATATGCATGCCAATAGCTATTATAAACCATCATAGCATAAACATTCCCATGAGGAAACATCACCAAAAACTAGGGATAAGAGATAAACCACATCACATAACATACACATTTCAACAATTAAGAATATAATATATGTATGAAAAAGTTCAACCAAGATCTCAACTAATCACATGCACACATGGTGAGAGTTAGGTCTCAAATCAAATAAAAATATAATGGCAAGAAGGATGAAGATCCTAGAGGTAGATGAGGAGTTTCATCACAATAGCTCTATGGATTTGCAGGATGGAATATGCATCCCTACAACAAGATGTAGGTACTCCCAATCGACTTCCAATTCAATCAGAATGTGGCATGTACTTGATGCATGATATTAAGCCTTTACAAAAAAATCCATGTATGTTGTTAAATTATTATCTTGGTTTATTTTATTTACCCCTTGTAATTTAATTACTACTTAATTAATAACCCTCACATGTTGGAGCCTTGGATTCACTTTGAGATTCAAGACAAAATTGAGAGCAACTCCTTGTACATCTCCAACCCTAAGTTCCTCATGCCAAAACACTATTTGAGTGTAGCACAAAAATTAATGAAACAAATATTGAGTAAAAAATTTGAACACGGTCTCAAAAGATTATGAATAGAAAATAATGAGGAGCCTTGTTTTCTCCCATTCTAGTTCAATCATATTCATTCCTAATTTGGAAAGTTCTATATAATTTTTCTAGTGAAAAACCCAAAAAATCTTAATTCCACCATTGATAATTGCTCAAATTTCTAAATTTTGATTAAGAAAAAATAAATATCAAAGAATATCATTTTTATTCAAATATGAACAACAACATTTTCTTGCAATAAAATTCACATTTCCAATTTCTTTAATTTTTTTGCCATAGTTATGGCTTAAAAATAGACATTTAAAATTTGAAAATAAATAATTAACATGATAAATACACAATGAATCCAAACTAAAAGTGAATCCATATGCAACCGCTAAAGTGGGTATAGAATAATATAATTTAAAAGCCTTCAAAAAGAAAGAAAAATAAGGAAATTACCTTCACCTTTGGAGCTCAACTGGTGCCAAATTTATGCAACTCAATCCAAATTGGAGAAGCAAATCCAAATGCAATCCACTCACATAAAAATGATCCTTCTTTAAAATCCAAACCAAGCCAAAACAATCCTTAAAGCAAGAAAATTCAATGAATATCTATTTTTGAGAGAGTATTTTTGTGAAATGAATGAATAATAAAATGCAAGTCCTTTTTATTGTTTCTACCCTTTATTTTTTCTAATTTTCCTTCCATGAAGCATTTAACATGCAAGTCCTGTTTATTTTATCTCCCCTTTATTTTTTCCGAATAGTGGACGAACTTGGAAGAAAACCACGAAAGTGCCAGACCAGATTAGTCTTAACCAGTTCTTCTGGGGTGATGAGAAGCTCGTCAAACTGCGGGGTGGCTATGACCGAGAGGCGCTTCCGGAACCATGGGATAGAATTTGTATGGTGATCATGAAGTACTTCATGCTAGAAGGAAGGTATGGGGTTTACTATGATTACCATTTTAATTTCCTTAACCACCTTAGGAATCACCAGTAGATTTCCATTATGTTTTTCTTGTTTCATTCTCTGGTTTGCATTGTTTCAGAGTTTACTGAAGCCTCGATTTCTGGAAAGAATTACACTATCCTGCACCAAGGCCTTATGTATAGGCTTTATCATTTTCACATGACCCTTTGCCCTACTCGGCCTATCACTGTGTAAGAAGTCTCGTGTATGCCTACTTTTGATGAAACCTCGGTTTCCTCTGCTCCCCCTTCTGCCAGCTTTATGGATGTGTCGGGCCCAAGCAAGAAAAAATGCTTAAAAAATCCCGCTTTGAAAGCCCTCCCCATGACACTTCCTCTGCAATGGGTCTGAGGGAAAAGGGTATGGAGAAAAAATGTTTTGCTCCTATCCCAAGACCTAAGGCCAAATCTTCAAAGAAAACAAAATTTTGCCTCCACCAAATTGATTCTGACATTGAAATCACTGAAGAAGTAAATACCCACCGCAGATCTAACATATTGGTCTATAAGTAGGACAAGGTGGGAAGTCTCAAAGAGGCTTCGGATTTGAATAGTGGAAATGGGAGTGATAGCAAAAGTCAGGAGGAAAAGGTGGCAGGTGCGGAGGATTAGTTTGTCTCGATGAGTAGTACCTCCCACGTGTTTGAAAGTTTGAAGAAGGGCCCTGCCAGCATTAATGTGAAGGAAATTAAACCCCGGGCCTCTAATATGGTTGAGGGAAAGGCCCCCTTGAAAGAAGATTATAAAAAAAGGAGCAAGCATGGGACGAAGTTGGCAAGCTGAAAGGGAGAATCGAGAGGCTGGAGAAAAAGGTTCAGGAAGTGTCACACTTTGCCCTGAAGGTCATGCATAGGTCGACTACTAGTTTATATTTGCTACAGAAAGACAAGTCCATGGACGGTGGCGAGGAGGACGCTAGCTTTAAGGGATTGCTTAAGTTCCTCACAACAGATTGGGCGACTGCTATTCACGACAAACCATGCACGGAAGAAAAGAATCAGGCTTTTGGATCTTTAAGTTTTATGATAGTTTAACTTTGACTATTAATATGTATACGTTATTTTATAACTGGTTTGACCCCTGGGGGTCTATGGACTCGTTTGCTTTGTATCATGCTTGCATGATGGAATCTTTTAATTTTTTAGTTTTTTGTGTTGTTTTGGGGTTTTTGATATGACTTGTTGTGGGTGATTGTTTGGTTTACTCTATTGTCACTGTGCTATTAATGTGGTTGCTTTGGATGGCCTTGGTTGCCTTGTATTGATGGGACAACACCCTTGTTTTTGCTGCTTTTTATATCAAAAACATATAACTTAAAATGCATAAGTTCCTTTTTCATTTTCAAGGATAATAAATAATATGAATTACTTTCTCACAAATAACATATTTTGAAATACAATTAAACTAATTAAAAGTAATTTGAATAAATTTCTCAAAGCCATTAACTACCAATTTCCCTCTTTTCTTTCCCAATTCCTTGATTTCCCAAATGCATCAAACACCATTAACACATAATGAATTAACCTTTGAAATATAATCAAATGCAAATGAGAAAATAAACAAAACAATTGCAATCACACATTTATAGGTTTCCACAACATATAAACTCTTGAATCACCACTAATTCGGTTCCAAACTCAAAGGAAAGAAACAAGACTCATCTCATGCTTGAACTGAGTATGATAGATGCTACTATACACACTAACCCAAAGTGACATCTCTGATAGAACAACCATTGGGGAAACAACCCAAATCTACATATTCAGGTGGAGAAATACACTTTTTATCTACACACTCAAGTCATATGTCAAGAATACCTACTCCATACATAACAATCATAACAATGCATAATCATCCAATGGGGTACAATGTCATATACATAATAATTTTATCTAAAATAAGTCAATATCAATGTGTATAATCTAAACATAGAAATAAAATTTAATAAAATAAAATATAGTATGTTAAGATCATAATAATCACATCTATAATACAAGTATCTATAAAGATAGAAATGGGATAAAACATTGTAATGATCCAATTGAATAGAAAGCATAACTTGTGGGTCTAAAAATATACTATAGATCCTAATGCCAATCACAATATTTGTGCATAAAGACTCTCACACTTTCAATGCAAATAAATAAGTACATCAATTCTTCACAAGGAACTTGTCACAACACCTTATACACACCATAAAACAAGCAATACCAATAATTGACATGTAAAGGACGACATAAAATCATACAATAACTCATTTGGTAAACACATCAACCAATACATAATCAACAATCACAACAATAGCTATTAATAAAAATGTTGAAGCTAAAACATCAATAAACACTCAAAGCAACAAACACAAGCATGACCTATGCATCCCAAATATAGTCAAAATTATAATATCAATGATCAACATCACAAGACACAAACGTGCAAGCATAATAGAAGATAAACACCAAATCTATAGAAATTATATTTGGTATGATAAATATAGCCCTTTCATCTCTATAATTATCTCTAGAGGTAATCTTTTGAATAAAAGTTAATATAATAGAGAAAATTATCCATGGAAAGAAAATGTTTAATATTAGATATATGGAGAACAATAGCTTTAACAATCAAAGTTAATATTGTTATGGTCAATGCATTGTAGCTTGTGGACATTTTCGGGACCATTACTTATTGAAAACTTATAAATACAAAGAACAAAACTAACAAAATTGAATCAACAAATTCTATGTCTAACCAATAAACATAGAAGTTACATCTACCAATAATTAGATAATAATCTCTTCATAATAATGAGCCATTGGAACCTATAACCCACAAATCCCATTGATGTAGTTGTGACAAAATCAACCCATAATTGCATGTGAGATGCATTACATAGCTATAAATCTATCCAAAGACCTTCGCCAAGTTAAAAGCCACAACCTTGGTTGATTTGCAACACCTGCTTTAGAGTTATTAGATAATAATAAAAAAATAAAAAAATTGGTGCCAATAAATACCTAAATCTACAACAAACTTGATGTGCTATGATAATACAAGTTGAGGCCTCATTGGTACAAAATGTTGATGCTTGAGAAAGCAACATTCATTCATCAATGATCTTATTCCAAACTTCCTCTTTCACACTAGCAGGGGGATGCTGATAAAGGGTACACAAACTGAGATTTACATTTGCCAAGTGCATTTGCTTGAAAGTTTGTAAATCCATTTTGTTGATATCCCACAATCATCATATTCATGAGATGATGTCTCTTTGATATATTTTGTTAAGAGTTTAGTGATGAGTGTGTGTTGAAGAGTTAGAAAGTTCAAACATGCCTCCCCTTTAAGAAAACTTGATCAAGTACATCATTATTCTTGCATAAATTAGAAGCTCGATAAGACATGACAAGTTGGCATGGAATGCATTTGATACTCGAGGTGAACAAATTTGAGTGCTAACATTTTGTGGCTATGAACACAAATTGATGACTTCAATTTGATAAGTGATTGAGCACTTGAGGATAATTGAGACATTTGGCCTAATAGGACATGACACATGATGATGCATGTCAAATTGATGGATGTAAATTTTTTAAGATTTGACAATATTAAAAATGAGGCAACTAATAATTAACTAGTATAACTCAACTTCTTAAGAATAGTTGTTTAATAAAACATATGCACTTAAGATAGAGCATAGATAAGTGAGCAATAATTAATATGTTATTGAAAAATCATTACGATGAATATCCACATATTATTACAAATAATATCTGTATATTATATATTACAATTAATATACAAGTGCATCTAATATACCATTAATTAAATACACTAGCATAACATACATCACATCCACCTTTACACTTTCATTGTTAACACAATTGTAAGGCTTGACTAAGATGCAAGAAAGCCTTGAACTTCAATCCTTCTATAGGAAATCTCATGGTGCTCACTATCAACACTCAATTTACCTTACCTTGGATGTGTGTAGGGTAATAGAGCTTGCAACTACCAAAGATCCATTTCTATAACAGACATGATAATAGAAAAAGGACAAGATCAAGCCACTTAAAAAAAAATCACAATTTTGTCTCAAAGATCCAAAAATTCTAATAATCTCAATCTTTTGATTTGGAATTCAATAACTTATCTCAATTATTAGTCTTTTGCTGCATCAAACATCAAATCTAGTATAATTCATTTTTATTTGATTTCAAAGTATAAAATTCAGATCCTTTCATTTCAATTTATCAAATAATCCATTATAATTATATTTAACTTACTTCAATTCATTTATCAAATAAAACTCATATATATGATTTATTCACTAATTCAACAACTGTTAAATATTTTTGAAGGGCCATATTATTTCCCCTTCAATTACATATATACAATCTTTTAATCGTGAATAAGTTGTTTAGAGAAATATCTTTGAAAAGTGAGCAAATATATGTCACTTTTAAAACCAAGAAAACCAAAAGTGGGAATCACCTAGCCATCAGTCATTAACAAAGTAGGGGCTTTTTCACTTGTGATTCTTCATCATTTTCAACATTGTTTGGCTGGTCTTGTTTGTCGCTAATGTTATCTTTGCTTTTGCCCCATAAAACAACATATAGACCTCCGAATATCATCACTATACCAATTGCACTATTGAAAACAAAAGAAACACAATATAAGATATAATAATTATTATCGCAAGATATTCTCATTCCTATGGAAGCACACCATAGATTAATTACTTAAATTATTAAAAACCCACCTTCCCACATGTATGGAATCACCCAAGAAGAAAAATGATAATATTGTTGAGCAAATAGTAGAGATTGGGTTGAATATTGCAACAAACACGGGCCCTCTTTTCTCAACACACCAGTATTGCAATGCATAGGCCAAGCCATGACAAGTCAATGCCTATCAAAATTCAACTCTTCAAAATTAATTACAAACTTATAATGTTTGTTTCTTGAAAGAGATGGATAGCACTAGTGTAGGATAATATTTATACTTACCCCGTAGATAATAATAACAACTCCACTCCAATCCACAACCCATGATTCTCTATGGATGCCTTTATCTAGTATCATTATGTAGATAGCAATTTCCATAGAGCCAAAAATGGTTGTCATTGTTGTAAGAGACAATGGTGCTGGATACTTCTTCAACACCTTGGCCTACATGTATGGTATCAGTCACAAATATCTATTAGTAGAATTGCTAAGAATGAAAAAGAGTAAACCAGACGATTAAATTCAATGAAAAAACAAAAAACTTTTATTTTGTAACAATTGAATCTATTCTGCTGATGATGACAAGACAAAAAAAAATAGTACAAGTTATTATCAATTTGAAAACATGTCGACAATTTAAAAACATGTTGAATAAAGTAATAAAACTTTTATGCAGTTACCTTTATTCTATTGGCTAGATTTTAAAAATAATAATTAAAATATCAACCCAATTATGAACCCAAATAATACTAATTGAACTTGTGCGTAAGCATATTTCTGCAACAGTCCCACTAATGTCGATGAAAAGATTTGATTCTTTTTGACAAATATTTTTTTACGTGGAAATTATTGGAGGGAAGCTACCAATGGGAGTTCACCTGTAAAATCATTGAACATGAGAAGCACATGACTGCTGCAAAGAGGTAAATGCATCCTCTGATTCTTATGCCAGAACTCCCCTGTAGAATTTTATAAATAATATTTACTGGGCTGGTCTGGGAATGTGGTGTTGAAGGCCTGGTGTCCTTCATTAGAGTAGGACCAGTGATCAAACTCATAGCCAATGCTCCACCCACACAAATCACTGTGCCCACAATCTTGAATTGGCTGTGAGCATGTTTAATGTCTACTTTCTCCATTCTGCAGAGCAAGAAAACAGTACAACTTATACCCAGAAAAAAACAGGGAAACTCAACAAAATGACATGGAACAACAATAAACCAGTAGAAGAGTAGGATTGTAATACTCACCCCAAAGCCCATGCCATGAAAAAAATGATTCCAGGCGCCAAGTTTGCCATGGCAGTAGTAAAGGCAGGAGATGTTTCACTCAACCCCATTAACAGCAGTGCTTGATATGCTGAAACTCTTTCTTGGCAACCCAAACAAAATTCAACACATAAACAGAGAAAACCCATATTGATTCAATTAATAAAGAAATCTCAGCTTAAAGTAAACTCACCCGGTGAGAGATATCAGAATCACCTGAGCTAACAGGCTTAAGCTCATCTTGGACCGCTTTTCCCTGTTAAAAAAACCCCAAAAACGCTTTAAAAATTAAGATGAAGGGTATGAATAGAATTGAATCAAATGAATGTGTATTTAGTTCTTTGTTTTCATTCTTCTGATGATGAATCATGAAGTGTGATCCGAAATATTGATGCAAAAATTCTCACAAAATCAAATTCAAAAATCATTAAAAAAGAAATATATATTGTTAGCATACTTCTCCATAAACAAGGCAAGGGGGCACAATATGCAACCCCCCAATCCATAGGCGGCGACAGCAAGAGGCAAAAGGTTTCTTCCCTTTGATTTTTCCTTCTCCAGAAGAACCGCGAGCACCCCATAAGACATTTGAATGCCCACCATCGAAGCATATATGCTCATATCCTCTAAACCCATGCAAGATCGTCTGTTACAGAGAATTATGGCCTTCTTCTAGGGGGGGACAAATATTCACAGATTGAACGATCATTTACAGAAAAACTAATAACATTATTATCAGTAGAGCTGCATAGAGATCGTATAAACTAGAATTTCTAGACAAAATTGTGGATGAAAGAGTTTGAAGGGCGTTATCATTCATTCATTTTTTCTTACAGATTGTACAACCCATGTCGTTTTCAACAAGAATTCAACTTTGGCAATTGTAAGATGTACGAGGGGAGAGGGGCCATAATGGGTACTTCCAACAAGAATTCAATTGACTATTGAAGATGTACTAGGGGAGAGGGGCTCATAATGGAGTAGGGTACTTTTCAACAAGAATTCAGCTTTGATTATTGTAAGATGTATTAGGGGAGAGGGGTCTATAATGGAACGGGGTCTAATAGTGGGGATAGAAGTAGTCATAAGTGGGCCCCATAGTGGAGCACGTTAATATCCAATTGCAAAACACTTTTTATCTATAAAGTACACAAAGTGACAAATCATGTGATGCCATATCGGTGCACCAATAAAACATGACTTATTGCACCACTATCGGTCTCACCTTTTTTCTTGGCCTTTTTGGATGCCTCAACAAAAAATATGTTGATGTGGCCCTAAAATGAAATATAGAAGCACACGAGTTGACAAATAAACTGTTGTACAAAATTGGGAGTGATTTGAAATTTCCATGTAGGATTTTGAGAAACACGAAGTTCGGGTGCTCCACTATGGGCTCCTCTCCCCTATTTAACCTAATTCAAGAAGTTTGCATATCTATGTCATTTTTAATGTAGTTTTGTATTTATTTTGATTATGTCATTTTCTATTTAGTTTTGCATTTATTTTGAGGAGATATTTTTATTTATGTATATATTGATAAATTATATAATTTGATGTGAAGTTGGTTCATTTTCTTTGTCTTTATCTATTTCTATACACGTACACTTCTAAATATTTAGACATCACATCATCTTTCTTTACACATGTTTTAATACATTTGCTTAACTCTTGCATTTATTGCATTTATATATACATCCACTCTATTATAATCATTATAGACATGTAAAATCATCCACACCTAACCATGCTTTTATCCCTCCAAAGTATTAATTAAATAAGATCAATTATTCATTTGACTTCCCCAATCATTTTCCTAACATTAATTAAAAAACCAACCATTTAATTAATTAATCCATTCTTTAACCTCTTTCCTCTACAACAAATTATCTAATTTGCAATTTATTTAATTTGCATAAAATCCACCTTAACTAATTAATTAACTAAAATCAATTAGCTAATAAATTAATCCACTTGCCCAAATCAAAACTTGTGATTAATCTAATTAATCTCTTATCACATCCACCCATAAACCATCTATTTATCATAGAAAATCTTACCCTCATTTTAAATATGTGACTCTCATACATGTGAGACCTTTAACTTGTCAAATCTCACAATCACATGTCAAATCACAAATTCCAATGGCCTTTCGCACACTTGTAATAACTTACAACCTCCACCGTTTGATCAAATCAAATCAATATTGTCCATCCAAATCTCTTTGATTCTTATCCTCTCCAAATGCATGAAACACAAAGTGTCACTTGGAGGCTTGTCTTTCTTTCCAATCTCTCATTCAATCGTTGATCTCTTACATCAGTCATCCCCTCAATCTATAAATTAAACCATGCCCAAACTAATCTCAACAAGAGTAGACAATGTACAGTCATGATGTTTGATGAAGAGACAAAACAATTCTCAACTCAAAACTACAAAACTCAGATTATCAACAATGTTGTAAACAATTAACCCACAAATTGACAATAACTTGTGTCAATTTAAATCGATTACAATTGCACTCAAGAGTTCATTCAAATTTCAAAACCAAATCATTACATTCATTCAATTTAAAATTTCAATTGTCACTCTTTTGTCCCCATGGTGGCGCTCATGTGTGGTCAACCATGGGTCTGATCCCACTCATCAGCTCGTTTGGATTCTTCTTAACATTGATAATCATTTTTTGGGGATTATTAATGTTTATGCCCCTAATGATACTATGGAACGCTCTGTGCTTTGGCGATGGATTGTTGACTCATTGCCCATTCCTACCTAGCTTTTATGTGGGGATTTCAATATGGTTGAGATGGTGTATGACAAAGATGGCACCTTGCCTTTCAGATGGGCAGTTGGTGAAAGAGTGGCATGGTTCTATATGCACAATAAATTGGGCCTTTTTGATCCCAATATTGGCCACCGCCATTCTTATTCTCTTTGGCACACCTAGTGTAATTACAGGGCTGGTTTTGACAAAAAATTTAAATGCATCGATCGTGCCATGATCTCGGCTCAATATTTTCTCTTTTGACGGCTTTTCCCTTTTGGTTAAGCCGTTAGTGGATATGACTTTGTCAGACCACTTCCCCATTTTCTTTCGCATTGAATGGGAGTTTCGACAACCTTGGACATGTAAGACTCAATTCTTTCTTAACACATATTTACTCTACCACAAGCCTACCTTGGGCCACATTCGTAGAGTTTGGAATTTGGAATGTAGACCAACCCATCATATAGGCTAGATTACTTGGTGGAATGATGCTATTACTCACACTGCTAGATTTCTATGCATTTATGGGCGCCAGCTGGCCATTTTTGGTTGGCGGTCTTATGAGGCTACCACTACCAACCTGCGCTCAACTACTGAGGCTTTAGCGACCAACCCCTTTTCCCCATCATTGCAAGTTAGAGTGGCATAGTTAAGGCACAAAAAGAAAATTACTGACAATTATGCCGCCAGAGGTATGCAAATCATGGCATGTCTTCACTGGCTTAAAATTGGTGATCGTGCCTCCAAAGAGTTTTTTTTGGCCTTGTGTGCCAGACACTCTTCCTTGGGCATTAAAAACATTAAAGATGGCATGCAGATGTTTTCAGAGTTGCCTGACATTCTCTAGGATTTCATGTGTCACTATGAGCAAGTGTTCACTACTTAAGACCCCACGCTAGAGCGACAACAAGCCCTCCAGGATTGCCTCGCTGTCGTGCCACATAGGCTTTCTTCAGCCCAGAAAAACTACTGTGATCAATTGTTAACAATTAATGATCTGAAAGAAGCGATGCACTCCATGACTGATGGTAAAGCCCCAGGGATTGACGAATTTCCTTGTGAATTTTACAAGGCCTTCTGGGATTGTGTTGGCCCAGACTTACATCATGTATATTTAGAAGCATTCCATGCTAACTCTCTAGGGGAGTTAATAAACAAAGGCAATATTAAATTCATACCTAAATCTGGTGATCCCAAAGACATTTGTAACTAGCAGCCTATCACGCTTCTCAATGTCTCCTACAAAATCATCACCAAAGCTCTAGCCTTAAAGATTCGCCATCTTTTACCTTAGATTGTACACCCAAAACAAACCGGTTTAATCAAATCTAGGTTTATTTTAGATAACATTATTGTTGTTTGGGAAGGCATGGAATGGGCTTGGTACTCCAATCAGAAAGCCATGTTTATCAAGATTGATTTAGCCAAAGCCTATGATCTCATTGAATGGCCATTTATCCTTACTTTGTTGCAAGCCTTGGGTTTTGGGACCAATTTTATTTAGTTTGTTCAGATGCTCTTTATGGATGCTTCAGCCTACATTACCATTAATGGCCGCCAATCCTCTGCCTTTGGCCTTTTTCATTCCATTCAGCAGGGTTTCCCGCTTGCTCCTTCTTTGTATGTGCTTACTGTTTAAGGCTTTGGTTATCTTTTGGCTAATGCGGTTTCCCAACAGAGTGTCAAAGGCATCTTGTTGCCGAACTCTCAGGCTCAGTTTGTCAATGGCCATTTTGCTGATGAATCTTTCCTCACTCTCTTGGAGGAAGAGGAGAACATTCAAGTGAAACTTGACTACCTTAATATTTTTTGTCTCGCCTCTGGCTCTGCCATTCAGTGGCACAAAACTCTTTGTTACAGATAATCAATCTTGTCTTTCCCTTCTTGGCTTCAGCAGTATGGTTGGAAGTGGATTGGGCTAGGAGAAATTTTTTGGTTCTTGGGCATTCCTTTTTCCTTTAAGGCGTCCTCTATTGAGCTATGGAAAGTTGTGCTTTCCTAGGTTAAATAGAAGTTGGCTTACTGGATCACCAAGCCCCTATCTCTGGCAAGGAAATTTCAAGTCTGCTCAAAAGTTTTGGTCGCCACCCATGTTTATTATTCCTCTTGTTGGGCACCTTCTAAGGCTACCTATAACAAACTTGAGAAGCTGCTCTGAGACTTTCTCTAGGCCTCTTCTAAAACCCATAGAGGGTTTCATCGCGTTGCTTAGGAATTCTATTGTCTCCCCAAAGATTTTGGAGGTTTGGGATTGCTCTCTACCTAGAGGCAAGGGACTACCTTGTGTGTTAAATGGATTATCTGTGCCCTTATTGGGGATGAGGCCTGGAAAATTCTTCTCCGCCATTGTATTCAGTCTGGCTTTCCTTTACATAGATCTGCTTGGAAGGGGATTGGTTTTCAGACCCTTCTGGTCATGAAGGAACCAGTCCAAATTGTTGGGAATTTTGTTGCCAAAAACATTTGTCATGCTTGGGAGGCTGTCAAACCCTGACTTTGGTGGGCTGGCTCTAGTTTTCATGATGGGCTTTCACTTAACCAACAAAACATCTGGTGGTTGCCTCTTTTTGCTTGCAATGATCAACCTTTGGCTAAAGTTCCCTGGCTTAAAGCTCTCAGATTCCACAAGAAGGGTATCCAGACCCTCCAACAACTTTTTCATAGACCCACCATGCACATTATGCACTGGGACAAGTTTTGTGCCATGTACAAGCTTCAAAACCAAGACCTTGTTATTTTTGATGGTCTGGTGAATGCTATTCTAGATGAGATGCGTCATCAAATTGGTATTTGGGGATTCAAACCTTGGTGGAAAGATTGGAAGTGGTACCCAGATACTCCTTTCAGGAACTACAAGCCTAGGCTTGGTATAGGTGGCTTTCACCCCATTTTCATATGATTCTGAGTTTGAACCAGAGGTGGCTTCTCCAATCTCCCGCTCTTGTTTGGCGTAAAAGATTCAATGCCACTTGGTTTGCAAGTGTTAAGCCAAAGTTATCCCATTTTCCTTGGTGTATTATTTTCCAAGGCTTTCCTATGGGCTCTCAGCTTGTCCACTTGGGGGTCCATGACCCTCGATGCCCTTTCTATGGCAGGCTGAGACTTTTAAGCATCTTTTTTGGTTTTTTCCTAGAGCTCAACAGTACTGGACTTGGATTCATGACTTCTTTTGCCCATTTAGGCTGAAGCCATTCTCTTGGCATATGATTGTGCTGGGTGATTCGCCCAGATTCCTGGCTAAGTATACCCAGCTTTGGCACACTTTTAGGGTGGAAATCCTCTTTAATATCTGGAAAGATAGAAATGCCTGTGTTTTTGCTCATTCTCAATTAGATTGTCAGGTTTCTTTGTATACAAAAGCTATAATTTTTTATAATGTATTATTACAAATTCAGGTGCAAGCCAACAAAGTGGCTCTTGAAGTTGCTCAACTACAGGTGCTCCTGGACCATTGGGGCAATGCCCTGTGTATTGTTGCTCGGGTCCCCACCTCACCCTCTTCCTCCCACAGCTGGTCACCTTCTTGGGGTCGACAACGGAGCAATTTTGCATGTTCCTATTCTCAACCTCCTCTTCAATGGGATTCTCATCCTCCTCAGCGAACCCGTTCTCCTCCACCATGTGCTGGCCAGGGGTGGCCCTCTGGCGGTGCATCGGGGAGCAGTGGTGGTGACTCTGGGTGGCCCTTTGATGATACTCCTACTTTTGGTTTTGGGTGGCCATACTTTGGTAAAAGTTTCTTGCAGCTGGCTCTTGCAATCTCGCCTTGTCACGAGGATGAAGATAAAGATAAAGATAAAGATACTAATGATGGTTGGGGTCCTCCTTTGACGTCACTCCCAACCCCGCTAATTTATGGGGGAAGAAGGATGGCAGAGACCCTCTTGGCTCTGCTGACACTACTCTGGCTGCCTAATGGCATTTTTCTTGTTATGTTTGTTAAAAACTCGATCATTTAGTTTTTTTGGGCATGGCCCATATGACTCCGGGGGTGTGCCTTTTTACCACCCACTTTTTTTGTGAATATGTTCTTTTATATTATTAATTAATATAGATAGCTGCCTATTCATCAAAAAAATTCAATTACAATTTTAAACCTCTGGCAACACCATTGCCTCTCGAATTCCATTATGACTTCGTATTCCTACTCACCCGCAACCTCTTCCTTATACACTGGCCGCCACAATATGCCACTTTTGTGTTCATTACTCAGTATCACCTCATACTCCTACTGCCCATGCGACCCCCCCTTGTTACTCCTTTCATACCTCCACAGGCGTGATTTTTATCTTCCTTCTTGCCATGCAATTTGATCACACACTTATTTGGCACACTTTATACAACCCTTCTCACTGTGCAACACCTCGTTCACTCTCTTTGCATGGATTTTTAAACTATGCCACATGAATGGCACATCTCCTCTATAATAGCAACCCCTTCCCCTTATCATTACAACCTCACTATTCCTTCATACCAGGGATCACGACTTTATCCTCCCTTCTTCTCACATTTAATTATGATCAAATCATCCTCAAGTTACTTGCAGCCCATACTCTCGATCGAGCATCCTCTCTGTGAGTTTCTAGTTCAAAACCCAATAGCCTATTTGTCTTTCATCGTATATTTTCACATCCTTTCACCACACGGTTCTCCTTTACCTAGTCCTGATTTAAATTGTCTTTGATATTTGCTTGTGTATTACCAAGGCGTCGATTATAAAAGACTTCAACTTTCTGCAGACGTTGCCTTCCAATCTGGCTTCTCTTGCTTTATATATCTTCTGTGACCTTTCTACATGTTTACGCACCCTAATGGTTTCCAATCTGCTTTAAATTTACACGTAGAATTGTCAAATCCCTTGGCATAACATGCTCGATGCCTCCTCATGGTGCCCCATCACCGTTCTTACTATTAGCCACTCTTTATGCCTGAAATAGAGTTGCATTGAAAGGCAAGGTATAAGGTCTATTTAATGAATTTGAGTTTTTTTTTTTTAATATTGTTTCCTCTTGTTTGCATTTTGGAATGCCTAGCGGGACCCCATGTCCTAAATTAAAACATTTTTTTCAGTATTTTTGTGAGTTTTAAGCCACATGTTCTCAATGATGTTTATGCTTCATAGATCAATGTATCCACCTCTAGAAAATTGTTTCCACTTATATGTTGGGATTCCTTCCCCCCAATAGCCCTAACTTCATTTCTCTTTCATTTTTCAATATTTTGATAATTTTTTAGGCTTATTTTGGAAGGTTTTTTAATTCCTAATCTACTTATCATGCTTCCTTAATAGTTTTCTTGTAGATTTGACTCTTACCTTGTTGTTTTTATTTTATTTTTTAACTTCAAATATGAATCAACATATCTATTTCACAATTTAATGTGCCCACTTCTAGAGTGACATGTCTACTGTGAAGAAACACAATTCAATGTGTTTGCTTTATAGTTCAACATGTCTGCCTCTAGAGTGACACATCTATTTTGAGGAAACATAAATCAATGTGTTTGATTCATAGTTAAATGCATCTACATCTAAAGTGATGTGTCCATCACGAGGGAACACGATTTAATGCATCTTCTTTATAGTTCAATGTGTCTACCTCTAAAGAGCCATGTCTACTTCTATACTAGGAAACTTCCCTTTGATGACCCTAGCTTAATTTTTCATTCATTTTTTGGAATTTTGATAAGTTTTTGGGTTTATTTTGAAGGGTTTTTTATTTCTAACATATTATTCATGTTTCCATAATCATTTTCTTGCAAGTATAACCTCTATTTTCTAGATTTCATGTATTTTTTAGCCTCCATCTTGAGACATCTTAGCATTCTTGATACATCTTTGTTGTCTCTTGAGACATCTCTACTTCTTGAGATGTTTGTGCCACCTCATGATACATTTCTATATTCATAAGATGTTTCTACTACCTCCTAAGACATTTTTGCAAGTAAACATGGTAAGTTCAAGTAAAATCATGTCTTAATAATTTTCTTGGGGTTTTAAGGTTTTCACTAATAATCTTTTGTAGCCTAATCCCTTGTTTGTGTAGCTCCTTGCATGTCCAATTTTTTTTGTAAACTACTAATGAGTTTGTTGTAGGTTTGATCATCGATGACTCATCTTTCCATTAATTTAGTTGTACATTTAATTTTTATAAGGTTAAATGAACAATTATTTGTTGTGTTTGTGAGACAAATTGGTTTGCATGTTGGGTCAGTGCAAGATCATAATGGGAGTAAGTGCACAAAGATGGGGAGCCAAAAAGGGGTCTTAAGTGGCCACTTTTTTTTTTGAAATTAGGAAATATCAACCTTGGAAGGGAAATTGAGGATAGTTACACTCAAAATTTTAAGATGCAACAAAAATAAGAGTTGTAGTGCTCCAAATCTACTTTCTAAACTACTATTTTTTTTCTAATGGTAGAGATTAAGGGGTTCAAAAAGGGGGGCCACACAAATTGGTCATTTAAAGAAAAACAACATAACAAATCTGTTGTGGCCCCCTGAAATGTTAAATTATTTTTAGTACTTTTAAAATCGCTTTGATGAGAAATTAGGTAACACCATGTAGTTTATCCACAAATTTTTTTATAATTTTTTAATGAGTATATGATTTTTTACTAATTTTCAAAGTGGACACATTTTGAAAAAAAGAATTTTGAGTGTTTTTCCCCCTAATTTTTTTGAAAGCTAATCAAGCCTTTGAGTTGGAAATCCAAGAAAATCCAAGCTAAAGGCTTGGAAATTCCCAAAGTAGGCAAAAACATGAGCATGCTATAATGTGCTCGCGTTATGTCATAGCTTTGACATAACATGAGCGCATTATAACGCACTTGTGATATGTCTTATTTTAATTTATTTGTATGTATGAATGTATGCTTGTATGAATCGGTATGTGCAAGATCGTCATGGAAAAAATAGGCCCTTAAGTGACAAAAAATTCAAAAAAATCAGAGTTAGGCAACTTGATGTAAAAAATTGAATAAGTTATCTTCATTATTTCAAAAATATGTAAGAATATAATCTATAGAAAATTGAATGTATTTTCTAAACTATTAGGTTTTTTTTTTTAAATCTATTTGGTGAAAATTTGAAATTTCAATGCACTAGTACTTAAATTTTAGGGAAAAAATAAGAAGTAGGTGTCTGTCTGACCACCCTAACCACAATAAAATGATAATATTTTTTTGTAAGATTTTAGATATAAGTAGAGGACTCATGCCCGGATGTGATGCATATTTTTTTGTAATTTTTTTCCAAGTAAATAAGTAATTATGAACGTTTTATTACAAATTTTTAAAAATATAAAAACTCGTATGTCTGACCACCTTAACTTGGTCAAAAATTCATGAAATTCATTTTTTTTTAATCCTATAGTATGCGAAGCATAGAATGTGATGCATGTTTCATATTCAAAAAATGTGATACCGTTTGAAAGCTATAGATGTTTTTCAATTAGCTTATCAATCAAGACTTTAGTTGTAATTCAAATAGAAAATGAATAATAATTATTTACTAAATTCAAAGTAAAGCATAATTTATATTGGTGGAAAGCTGAGAAACTCCTTTAAAAACCCTTTTCATTTCATCAAATTTGGGTAAAAGAAAAGTCGTCAGCCACATACCCTACACATACCCATCATATTGCCACTTTTGGCCCATCATGATCCTGCACATACCCGAATGTATGTTTGTATGTATGTATATTTGCATATATGTTTGTATGTATGCATGTTTTAATGTATGTATGTATGTATGCATATATGTTTGTATGTATGTATGTTTGTATGTATGTATTCAAATTTATGATAGTTTATCATCCCTTTTCTTGTTAATATGAAGAAAAATTGGTTTTTGCAATTTATTTATTCATATGTAATATTGGTAAAGGTAGAAAGCATCATTCTTGCACCTACTAAATGTAAGAATTTTGTACTTATAAATATCTGAATGTGTCGAGTATCCACTTGTCTAGGGTTTGCAGTTACAAAATAGTATGCAACTAGCACAATTTGAGTTAGTGATAAAAAATTAGGCTTATGTATTTTTCTAGTTGGACTTGGTTTTAGACTTGTAGCTTTTCTTGTGGAAGAGCCTTAAAAAATTATTTAACACCCTAATTAGTATTATCCTCCTTAAATTCCTATGGAGTTTAAAGTGTAAAATATTGCCAAATCTTTGTTGGCAAGAGACACTGCACATATTTTCTAGTGTTGTCATTGATGACAACCCTTTTCAATAAGTCGATCTGCATGTTGTAATTTACTCATACCGGCAGACAGATTGAAGATCAGTGATTATCTATTAAGTTAGAACAAAGCATCCAGTAGATTCATGTTCTTCGATTCATATGCAAAATTTCTATTATTATTTTATGTTGTGGATCTCAGGGAGTTTTATTCGATGCATAATTTATGTTATTTGTAAATCTTGGTGCCTCGTATCAATTTGGGTGGAAGTTAGAAGGTCCGGTTAACTAATTTTATGTTCATTAGTATAT
Organism: Sequoia sempervirens; assembly: GCA_007258455.2. NCBI lineage: Eukaryota > Viridiplantae > Streptophyta > Pinopsida > Cupressales > Cupressaceae > Sequoia > Sequoia sempervirens. The sequence goes on along the minus strand of VDFB02000015.1, from coordinate 210,837,563 downwards.
GGAGGCTGACTTGGTGAATATCATGTGTCACAGATAATTGAGGAGTTATTGTTTAAGTATTTTTGTATTCGAGAATTTTGATTTGGGTCCTCACTATGTTGTGGGTGAATCTTGTTGATGCGCATTGAATATTATGGATGATTTGAGCTGACTGTTTGTGAATATTTCTTATTTTGTTGAGGCTGACATAAAGTGATTGAATTCTTGGTGGTGGATATATATAAGTGATCGATTATATCATTTTGGTGTGTGTTCGATGTGAGTTGATGTATGTTGTGAATTTCAAAAGGTTAGTAGAGCGATTATGCATAGTTTCACTTGTGCATTAAGGATTTTTGGTGCGAATTGAAGCATAATAGAGCAGAAGTGCATAATTAGTCAGAAGGTCCATAATTCAATTGTTGAGCCTAACCAAAATTGTAATCAGGCATTTATAGATGCTACTTTGTCAATTCAAATCTCTGAAAGTTTTCCAACCTTTTATAAGGTAGTGAGCCCTTCCTTTTTGAGCAGTGAGTTCTAGGTGGTGTGCCTGAATGCAAGTGCATTCCCATTTGTAATATTTTCTTTTGAGTATACTTAGAACAATATTGTGGATTGACCTCCACTATGGCTTTTCCCCTAATAGGGTTTCCACGTAAAAAAATCCTTGTGTTATGGTGTTGTGGTTATTTGTATTATGTTCATGAATTTTTATTTTGGTTGAATGTTATTAGTACTTTAAGGATCAGATTAATAATGTTAAAATTTTCACAACATTGATTCACCCCCCCTCTCAATGTTGGTTGATTACAACAATCTTGTCTATTTGAATTATTCTTGTCCTTGGTTTAATCATATGTAGGCCTTCCATCTTACTTGGATTGACTTGATCCTTGGGTCCAAGTGTTGTGTCATCCCTTAGAGCTAAGGGTAGCATGAAATAAAACCAACAAATTGGCATCATTTTTAGGGATGAATGTTTGATTCATATGTTGAAGACCCCTATAGCTTGATGAGGAAACTTTTGTAGTTATATTGATTTGCTTGACTTGTAAATTTATGCCAAGGGAGTATCACTATTGAACTAGTATGAAGACTTTAATGGAGACTGAAACCCATAAAAAAAATTCAGCCTTGAAGAAATGATGGCATGATTGAAATTTAGTACTCTTTGAGAGGTAGTGACCATGTTGATGAATGGTTGAAGAATTACTTCCTATGGTGTAAATATATTACATGTATCTATAAGGAGTTTTATTAGAAGGGGAAATTGTGTGAGTTCCATAATATTTTCTAAGTATTTTATATTTTCTTCTTATTTTACTTGTAAAGGATGAATACACCATTTCCTAATGGTCATAGGTGAATTGGTTTTGGGAGAAAACTTTATTCCCTTATTATGTATGCACTTGTATGAAAATGATGGAATTAAGATAAGAATTTTGCATCTACATATTTTAATAACATGGTCATGATACATATGTGTTGGTAATATATGCATAGTAGATGAAAAGGTAGAATTTTTTTCATACCTATAGTCTAAGCATATCTAGGAAAAGTATATGGGGTATTTATAGGATGTAAACCTTGGAATTAGAAGATAATGTATGTAATTCAAAATATGTTGAAGATTTATAACAAAGAGACTTAATAAATATGAGGGATAAAGTGTTGTATTGTGTAATCATGATGTTATGAGAAAATAGAGTTGTGAAAAATGGATAACTGAGGGAATGAAATCTATTACGAATATATCTAGAAATGGATTATTACTATAACTTCTCCCAGCATATTCAAATGTTATAATGCATGGTGGAGTACAACACAATTCATGTCCTTATAGAATTATTTTAGGTTTAACCCCTCACATTATAGAGGATAGGGTTTAGGGTATTAGGGTTGAGGGTTAAGGGATAGTGTTAAGGGTTGAGGGTATAGGGTTAAGTGTATAGGGTATAGGGATTAGGGTTTAGGATATTCAGTATAGGGTTTAGGGTTTAGGGTACAAGGTTGAATGTAGGGTTTAGGGTTTAAGTATGGGGTTGAGGGTTTATGGTTTAGGGATAATGTTTAGGGTTGATGGTATAAGGTTAAGTGCATAGGGTATAGGTATTAGGGTTTAGGATATTGGGTATAGGGTTTAGGGTATAGGGTTGAGGGTATAAGGTATACCTGGTTAAGGGTTGAGAGTGTAAGGTTTAGGGTTTGACTATAAGGTTTAGGGTATAAGTTTGAGGGATAATGTTCATGGTTTAGGGTATAGGGTATATGGACGAGGGTTGAGAGTGTAGGTTTTAGGGTTTAATGTATAGGGTTGAGGTTTCAGGGATAGTGTTCAGGGTTGAGGACCATATAGGGTTAAGTGTATAGGGTATAGGGAATATGGTTTAAGATATTGGGTATAGGGTTCAAGGTATTGGGTATAGGGTTTAGGGTATGGGTTTTGAGTTTTGGGTTTTCGGTACAAGGTTGAATGTAGGGTTTAGGGTTTAAATATAAGGTTGAGGGATAATGTTTAGGGTTGAGGGTATAAGGTATAGGGATCATGGTTTAGGATATTGGGTATAGGGCTTAGGGTATGGGTTGAGGGTATAAGTCATAGGGTCAAGGGTTTAGAGTGTAGGGTTTAGGGTTTAATATAGGGTTGAGAGTATAGGGTTTGAGGGGCAATGTTCAGGGTTTAGGGTACAAGATTGAGGGTATAGAGATGAGGATTGAGGGTTTAGGATTTAGGGTTTAAGGTATAGGGTTGAGGCTTGAGGGATAATGTTCATGGATGAGGGTATAGAGTTAAGTCTATAGGGTATAGGGATTGAGGGTATAAGGCATAGGGTGAAGGGTTGAGTGTGTATGGTGTAGGTTTTAAGTATAGCACATTGAGGTACAATGTTCAAGGTATAGGGTAGGGATGAGGGTTAAGTTTGCAGGGTTTAGGGTTTAAGGTATAGGGTTGAGGGTTGAAGGATTAGAGATTAAGTATAGGGTTGAGGGTTGAGGGTTTACAATTGAGGGATAATGTTCAGGGTTGAGTGTCTAAGGTTAAGTGTATAGGGTATAGGGATTAAGGTTTAAGATATTGGGTATAGGGTTTATGGTATGGGTTGAGGGTATAAGGCATAGGGTTAAGGGTTGAGAGAATATGGTTTAGGGTTTAACCATAGGGTTGATGGACAATGATCATGATTTAGTGTATAATATTGAGGGTATAGAGTATAGGGATGAGGGTTTAGGGTGTAGGGTTTAGGGTTTAAGTATAGGTTCGAGGGTTGAGGGATTAGGGCTTAAGTATAGGGTTGAGGGTGTAGGGTATAAAGTATAGGGTTGAGGTTTTATGATTGAGGGATAATGTTTAGGGTTGAGTGTCTAAGGTTAAGCATATAGGGTATAGGGATTAGGGTTTAGAATATTAGATATGGGGTTTAGGGTATGGGTTGAGGGTATAAGGCATATGATTAAGGGTTGAGATTGTATGGTTTAGGTTTTAAGTATAGGGTTGAGGGTATAGGGTTGAGGACAATGTTCAAGGTTTAGGGTATAAGGTTGAGGGTATAGGGTATAGGGATGAGGGTTGAGGGTCTAAGATTTAGGGTTTAGGGTTGAGGGATTAGGATTTAAGTATAGGGTTGAGGGTATAGGGTGTAGGGATGAGGGTTGAGGGTGTAGGGTTTAAGGTAGAGGGTTGAGGGATTAGGGTTTAAGTATAGGGTTGAGGGTTGAGGTATAATGTCCAGCCCATTGAGTGAATAAGATTAAGTGTCTAGGGTATAGGTATTAGGGTTTAGGATCTTGGGTATAGGGTTTAGGGTATGGGTTGAGGGTATAAGGCATAGGGTTAATGGTTGAGAGTGTAGGGTTTAGGGTTTAAGTATAGGGTTGAGGGACAATATTTAGGGTTGAGGGATAATGTTTAGGGTTTAGGGTATAAGGTTGAGGGTATAGGGTATAGGATGAGGGATGAGGGTGCATAGGGATGAGGGATGATGGTGTAGGGTCATGTCATGTGCAACAACACATATGACATAAGAAGGGAATTTTGGTGAAATTTCATATCATACATAACAAAAGACATAGATAACACTTATAAGATGTCATCATTTCTCCAAGAAAGGTCTCACAAGTGGAAGACTTACTAATAGTGGAATAAAACTACCATAACATTCCTACAAGAGGGTGAGCTACTCCAGTATGATAATCGAGTCCTAACCCCATGATAATGTTTTCTTATAGCCTCAACATGAGGGTAGGATGACACAATTGTATACCTCAATCAAACCCCCTACACACATGATGACACTCACAAAACCAAAGGAATCAAGAATGAGATGGAACCACTAGGATATATGCTATATCTCTACTAGTAAGATGACCATCATTTCTCTAGACACATGACACACTTGCAAATAAAAAAATGGGAAAAATACCAAAATGAACACCCAAAAATAAGGGCCAAACCTCCACAATAGGTTACAACATTAGAAGTTTGTGCCGATAAGGGCATGGTTTGGTGGTCAAGTCACTTGGTTGTAGTGACAACCACCAAGGTTCAAACCCTCACTGGGCCAAAGTGCTCGTAGGCCTTATGCCTTCACTGGGCCAATGTGCTCGTGGGTTTGGTTGTTTCTTGTGGTTTCTTGTACCTGATTCATAGCTCTAGTCAAAAGAATTTACCCCTAATAATATGGGTGCATTACACCTTTAAAAAAAAAGGTTACAACATTAGGAGGTATAATTCTTCCAACAACTCAAAAGATAACAAGTCAATTTTGTTGATGATGCTTGTCAATAAAGTGATGACATGTGAAGAATCACAAGGCAAATGGAAACAACTCTCATATAATTTTCCCTAACAATTCTTTGAAATTCCTTTTTTTTTACGAATCAAAGGACTATAGTGTGCCACAAGGACACTAGCATGCTAGTGCTCAATGTCCTAAAAATGGCTTGAAAATGTGCTAGAGTCCAAAAACTACATTAGAGTCTAGAGAATGCAATGTAGTCCTATGTTTTCACTGCAATTATCTTTCCTACAATTTAGTCCTAGCTGTAGATTGAATGGATGATTATTTCGAGTCCTTATTGCCATGGACAACAACTATGACTTGAAAAAAAATATTACAACACAAAAAGATCTCTAAAATGGTGAAAAATGATTAGGATACCTAGTTGGACAAGGATAATAAATCAAAAATTAAACTTGAAAGTCTAGATACATTATAAACCTTAACAAAATCAACAAATAACCTTTTGAGTTGTACAAACCCTAACAAATTCATCAAATCCAAAATGTGAGTGCGCTTTTAAGAAATTGAAATTTTCTCACATTTTGAGAAACCCAAAGCACGCTCACGCTTTGTGTAAGTCAAAGCATGCTCATGTTTGTGTAAGTGTGTTTTTGGAAGTTCTAAAATAGTAAAAAAGAAAGACACCCATGATATAGGCCCACATGCTCTGTTATTCTCCTGCCTATGCACATTATCTGACAAAAAAACAATTTTTAATGTTGTTGGGGAAATCACATGCATTTTTACACATTCCACCACCTTTACACTACCTCTTTTTTGTTTTCCAACATAGGAAGGAGTAAATACCCGAGTTATTACATGAATTTTGATTATATGAACTCATATTTTCATGTTTTAGTGTTGCAATGTTAATCATTATTTTTTTGTATTAATTTAATATTATAGATTGGTTATTTCTATAGTTTTTATTAATTATATTAGATTTATATAGAATTGAACGTTGAAAACAAATAAACTTTGTGAAAATCTCTAATTCTTGAGGAGTTTGATGCAAGAAGAAAAACAAACTACGCATAGGGTAGTTTATGAAATCGAATCTCGGATTTTAAGGTATGTTCTCTTTATCTATATACTCTACATTTTCTTCATTTTCTTATGTTTCTTTATCACTTTTTATCGTACATGCTTAATATAATTCTTTGATTTTGTTATCATATTCATGCTTATTAAATTTACCTTACTATGATGTTAGTCTTTGAACATTGAATACTTTCCTTGATCATATAGTGGCATACATTTCCTTTAGACCTTACACATTGAGTATGGCCTCTTAGATTTACAAGAAGTAGATTAAACAAAAGAAACATTGTCAGTTTTTCTAGAAATTACAATTCAAGCACCATAAGGATGTTAGCTATGGGAAAATCTATCATTAACACATTGGATAAATCTATAATTTATGACTTAATTTTTTAGGACACTTTTTCTATCACATTATAATTTGAAAGAAGAATCTAAAGATTGTACATCCTTTTAGAAATTTGTGGTTCTACTACACTCTCTTGGAGGATTTGAATCTATCTCAAGCTTCATCCATCCTTTAAACCTATGGAAATTTTAGAACAAGGCCAATCTAGAATTATTTTGGACAATTGGTCCTACTAGTTGCAAGCTAAGACCATGGAATTAGATATTGCCAATTTTTATCATGGTCCTACTAGTTGCAAGTCCTACAATTGGTCCTACACGTTAAACACAAATCAATATCATGGTCATAACTAGTTATATATAGCTAATACCATATGATTAGATATTGCCAATTTTTATTTCTAGACTACAATTTAATTTTCTCGAAGGCCAATCTACGTAAGAGGCTTTATTTTTTAGCTAATCATGCTCATAATAGGTTATTAAACTTTACAAGGATGTTAATGATTTTCACAACTATTTCCATCCTTCTTAAACTAGTTTTAGAGTGCATAATTTTTACCAACACAAGTTAATGCAAGACCAAATGTCAAAAAAAGGATTTCATGGCTAGGGCTTGTAGAAGGTCACAAAGAGATGTAAAGTTCACTTCAAATTTGAATTTAAATTTTAATAGTTAAGGGGCCATCTATATGATTAAAGACCCAATTGAGGGAAAGGAATGAGTAAATTTAAGGTCAAGACTAACGCTCAGGAATAAGTGTAAAATCAAATAGACAAGGCTTTGGTTTTATCCCCTCTTTATTGAAATCCATTATTATATTCAAATATTTCCTTTCCATATACTTACAATAGGGGTATCGTTCCTTCCCCCAATTCCATTTTCACATCCATCAATTTCCTTATCATGATTTTAGAGCCACACCCATTTTGAACCTACATCACCACTAGGGACCTATTGCCTGACATATACCAATGGAGCATGCACCTATATTGTATCCTTATGTATCTACATAGGTTTTTTTCACCACACCGTGCCATTTACATTAAAATTTCACATGCACAATGTAGGATTGTTCTTGTTCCATTCACACATGCCCATGCATATGTTGCAAGTATGGGCTAGTCTGGTGGTGTTTTCATTGATGTCAACACTGTTCAGTATGTTGTAGATTCTACATGTATAGTTGAGATGTTGTTAAGATGCTATGAGTACATGGAGTTATCTTATATGGCTGCAGATGTGTTGTGTTGATGAGTTTCCAAGTGCTTTTGAGAAAATTAATAAAGAAGAGAAGTTAGAGGGATGAATATGTTCAGATTGTGCTCTAGTATGTGCTTCGCGTTTCTCCTATGTTGATCCTATGCCTGTGCGGTTTTTAATTTTTCATTACGGTGAACTGATGGTGATATATTCTGAGTTTCAGTTTCTAGTGAGATGGTACGTGAAAGTTGTGACCACCGGTATGTGTGTTCTACCAATAGAGTTGATCTTCTATGGACTGGGAGAAATGCTTCTACTCTACAATCCTCCGCTGTTTCGTTTTAGATCTTGTAGATTTGGGATTTGTCTTATGATGGTGTTATCTATGTTTTGGAAAAGAAGTTTGAAGTTTGGTAATCTAGAAGTCATGTTTTTATACTACACCACACTAAGGGTAACAATCTTCTTATTTTTATGCCCCTCTAAATGCCCAATTTCTATGCCATATTACTACCTTGTCACTACGATGAAATATTCTATCTTTTTCCTTCTCTAACTACCCACAAAACTTCTCTCTTTTGCGAATTGAAAGAGTCGACTGTGTATGAGCTCTGCTAGGGTTTTGTGTTTTCTGTGGTCACCCTTTTGCGTCATATTGCGCACTCTGCGCAGGAAAACCCTCTTTTCTTATTTGTACGACCACATTTACTGCAGTTTTTTGTTTTAATATTCCTTCAACCGGCTCTAACCTAGTAGTTCTTGCTAGTGTTAGTGGTTCAACGGTGATAATCAATGGCTCCTCCTCTAAAAAAACATCCCCGAAAATTTGTTCTGAAAGTCTTTCACGAGGTAAGTGCTCTAATTCACCAGTTGATGTGGTTTTTCCTTTACCAAATTTTGATACTGCCTGTCAATGGCTTGAGCAATACACCCTTGTTGGGTATTTTGTTGGGAGAACTCCCCCTGAAAGTGTGCTTAAAGATTGGGTTAACAAGGCTTGGGTCCCTCATGGGGTCCACCTTGATATGGTCCAAAACCTAACCAAAGGTTTCTTTTTGTTCCGCTTTGTGGAGGTCAATCATGTGCAGGCCATCTTAAGCCATGGGCCCTGGTATGTCCAGTCTTCTTTGTTAGTTTTTCAAGCATGGAATCGTGACTTTGCTATCTCGGATGACACCAAGTTGTGTGTCCCAGTCTGGATTGAATTCCCTGGTCTACCCTTGCCTTGTGTGCCATTTTTGAATAGTATAGCCTCCTCACTTGGGAGGGTTATTTGCATTGAGCGAGATAGGTTCTTTCAGGCCCGCCCCCAAAAGAGGGTTTGTGTGGAAGTTGACCTTTCCAAAGATTTAAAAGACTCCATTGATATCCAAATTGGAGCTCTCTGCCACACCTAGAAGGTCACCTATTTTAATTTTCCCAACACGTGTTATAGGTGTCAGTTAGCGGACCACAAGATAAAGGACTGCCCTTTAGCAGTGCCTCATACACCTTCTCCACCACGAGATGCTAAAAAGCCTCATTCGACGGCTACATCTGCTACCAAACCTGATGCAAAATGGACTACGGTTACAAACCAAGAGAATAAGTCCACTGGTTCTGGGTTGGGTCCTGTGACCTCTGAGCCAGTGAAAGATGTTTCAAACCCTTTTGTGAAGGGTAAAGAAGCTCTGGTTGGAGCTGATTATGTTTCACAACAGCCTAGGCCAAAGGCTACGCCTCAGCCAGCTGCTACCATGTTAACACAACCAAATGTGCCTTCTCCTATGATAGGAGCTCACAGGCGTTCTCGCAGCCCTTCTCCTCCTAGGGAAGAAGGGGAATATGTTCATGAAAAATGGAGGATGTCCTCCCTGTCTATTCAGATTGGATCAATTCCAACAAAATTTATCGTTTCTCTTCTCTGAATGAAGAGGAATTGGGTTTCAAAAACATGGAGGAGTTTCACTCATGAATTTCCTTTCATGGAATGTTCGAGGTCTGATAGACCTCTCTAGAAAGTATTCTATTAGGGATACCTTGTGCAAGTACTCTGGTGTTGAAATGCTTTGTCTCCAAGAAATTAAATTTCTAGTTTTTTGCTTGCCGCGGCTAGTCGTTCTATTTGGCTAGCCAGTAAAATGTTTTATACTGCCCATGATGTTGGGCATGGCGGAGCTGTCACCCTTTTGGCCCCTCGGTGGCACTCCTCTATGGTTGACCACGGGTCTAATCCCACTCATCGGCTCATTTGGATCCTTCTCAACATTGATAATCATTCCTTTGGGATTATTAATGTCTATGCTTCTAATGATGTCGTGGAACGCTCTTTGCTCTGGTGTTGGATTGTCAATTCTTTACCAGTTGCTACCTAGTTACTTTGTGGGGACTTCAATATGGTAGAAATGGCATTTGACAAAGATGGCACTTTGCTATTTAGATGGATAGTTGGGGAAAGGGAGGCGTGGTTTTACATGCACAATAAATTGGGGCTTTTTGATCCCAATATTGGTCACTACCATTCTCATTCTCTTTGGCACACTTGGTGCAATTACCAAGCAAGTTCTGATAGAATATTTAAGTGCCTTGATTGTGCCATGATCTCGGCATAATCTTTTTTCTCATTTGACAGCTCCTCTCTCCTGGTTAAGCCATTAGTGGATGCGACTTTGTCAGATCACTTCCCCATTTCTTTTTGCATTGAATGGGAGACTTGACAACCTAGTACGTGTAAAACTCAATTTTTTTTAAACATGTCTTTACTCTGCCATAAGCCTACCCTGGCCCACATTCACAGAGTTTGGAATTTGGAGTGTAGGCTAACTCATCATACAGGTTGGATTTCTTGGTGGAATGAGGCTATCATCCACACAAGTAGATTTTTGTGCATTTATGGGCACTAGCTGGCTATTTTTCATCGGTGGTCTTATGAGGCTACCACCACTGACCTTCGTGCTACCTCTGAGGCTTTGGTGGCCAACCCCTTTTCTCCTTCATTACAAGTTAGGGTGGCAGAGCTAAGGCACAAGAAACAAATTGCTGACAGCTATGCTGCTAGAGGAGTGCAAATCAAAGCCCGGTTACATTGGCTAAAAGTTGGTGATCATGCATCCAAAGAGTTTTTCTTGGCTTTGTGTGCCAGGCACTCATCCTTGGGCATTAAAAAAAAAAGATGGTGCTTAGGTGCTCTTTGAGCTGCCTGACATTCTCCAGGAATTTGTGTGTCATTATGAGCAAGTATTCACTGCACAGGAAGTCATGCCTGTGCGACAACAAGCCCTTCAGGATTGCCTTGCTGTTGTGCCAAATAAGCTTTCTTTAGTTCATAAATTTTTTTGTGATAAACTTTTATTAGTTGATGATCTCAAAGAGGTTGTCTACTCCATGGCTGATGACAAAGCCCTAGGAATTGATGGATTCCCTTGTCAATTCTACAAAGCCATGTGGGACTATATTGGGCATGATCTGCATCAAGTTTACCTAGAAGCTTTTCATTCTAATTTCCTAGGCAACTTAATTAATAAAGGTAACATAAAATTCATACCTAAACTAGGTGACCCAGAAGACATTTGCAACTGGAGACCTATCACACTTCTTAATGTCTCCTACAAGATTATTACAAAGGTTTTGACTCTTAAAATTCGCCATCTTCTACCTTAGATCGTGCGCCTGGAACAAACAGGGTCTATCAAATGTAGATTTATTTTGGATAATATCATCGCTATTTGGGAAGGCATGGAATGGGCCAGACACTCAAACCAAAAAGTCGTGTTCATTAAGATTGACTTTTCCAAGGCTTATGATCGCATTGAATGGCCGTTTATTCTTGCTATGTTGCAAGCCTTGGGTTTCAGGCCCAATTTCATTCAATCTGTTCGAATGCTCTTTGTGGATGCCTCAACTTGTATCACCATCAATGGTCATCAATCCTCTGCCTTTGGACTCTTTCGTTCCATTAGGCAAGGGTGCTCACTGGCCCCCTCTTTATATGTGCTTGCTGCCGAGGGTTTTGGTTACCTTTTGGCCAATGTGGTTTCCCAACGACAAGTCAAGGGCATTTCTCTGCCCAACTCTCAGGCTCAGCTTGTTAATGGCCATTTTGCTGATGACTCATTCCTCACCCTTCTAGAGGATGAAGATTCCATTGCGGCAGCTCTTGAGTGTCTTAATACCTTTTGTCTTGCTTTCGGCTCTGCCATCCAGTGGCATAAAACTATGTTATTGGTAGTCTATCTTTCCCTCCCCGTTGTGGCTACAATAGTATGGTTAGAAGTGGATTGAGCCTAGTGAATTTTTTCGGTTTCTAGGCATTCCCTTTGCTTTTCAAGCATCTCTGGCTGAGCTTTGGCAAGTCGTGCTCTCCAAAGTTGAGCAGAAGCTTGCTTATTGGGTTTCTAAGCCCCTCTCTTTAGCAAGGAAATTCTAGGTGTGTTCCAAAATCCTAGCGGTCGCCCATGTTTATTATTCTTCTTGCTGGGATCCCTCCAAAGTTGCCTATGGCAAGCTTGAGAAGTTGCTTCGTGACTTTCTTTGGGCCTCCTCTGAAACTCACAAAGGGTTTCATCATGTGGCTTGAGAATTCTGTTGCCTTCCTAGAGACTCAGGGGGTCTCGGGTTGTTATCTACTCAACGACAAGGGATTGCTCTATGTGTTAAATGGTTTATTCGTGCCCTTACTAGGGACAAGGCCTAAAAAATTCTTCTCAGACATAGTATTCAATATGGCTTCCCTGTTCATAGACCTGCCTGGAAGGGGATTGGATTTCAAACCCTTCTGGTCATGAATGAACCAATCCAGATTGTTGGGACTTTTGTCTCCAATAGCATCTGGTGGGCCTGGGAAGTTGTCAAACCTTGGCTCCATTGGGCTGGCTCTAGTTTTCGAGATGGGCTCTCTCTCAACCAGCACAATATTTGGTGGTCGCCTCTATTTGCTAGCAATGGTCAGCTGTTGGATAAGTCGCTCGGGCTTAAGGCGCTCATATTTCACAAAAAGGATATCCAGACCCTACAATAGATTTTTTCCAAACCCACCATGCATATCATGGGATTTTTTCGTGCCCAATACAGGCTTCATAACCAGGACCGTGCTACTTATGATGGTTTGGTGAATGCCATTCCTACTGAAATGCTTCCTAAGGTTGGAATTTGTGGGACCAAACCTTGGTGGAAAGACTAGAAGCGGTATCCAGACACCCCTTTCAGGAACTACAAGCCTCAGCTTGGTTATAGGTGGCTCTCACCACATTTTCCTATGATTCAGAGTTTGAACCAAAGGTGGCTTCTTCAACCTCCCGCTCATGTCTGGCATGAAATATTTGCTGCCACTTGGTCTGCAAGTGTTGAGCCAAAGCTTGCCCACTTTTCCTAGTGTATTATTTTCCAGGGCTTGCCTGTGGGCTCTCGGTTGGTCCACCTGGGGGTCCGAGACCCTCGTTGCCATTTTTGTGAGCAAGCTAAGAATTTTAAGCATCTTTTTTGGTTTTGTCCCAGAGCTTAGCAACTTTGGACTTGGATTCATGACTTTTTTTTCCCTTTCGGCCAAAATCTTTCTCCTGGCATATGGTGTTGCTTGGAGATTCTCCTAGAATTCTTGCAAAATTCACCCAGCTTTGGCACACTTTCAGGGTGGAAATTCTCTTCAATATTTGGAAGGACATAAATGCTTGCATTTTTTCACATACTCAAATGGATATTCATGTATTTTTACATGCTAAAGCTATGATTTTCTCTAATGTGCGTTTACAAGTTCAAGTGTAAGCTAACAAAGTTGCACTTGAGGTTGCTCACCTCTAGGTTCTCCTGGACCACTGGGGTAATGCTCTTTGTACTGTTGATCGAGTCCCCGCTTTACCCACCTCTTCCTGTGACCGATCGCCCTCTAGGGGCCGGCAGCAGAGTGGTTCTGCACGTCCCCGTTCACAACCCTCACCTCGATGGGATTCTCGCACTCCTCAGTGAAACTGTTCTCCTCCGCCACGGGCTAGCTAGGGGTGGCCTTTTGGCGGTGCTTCAGGGAGAGGAGGTGGTGGTTCCGGGTGGCCCTCTGATGATCCTCTTGCTTCTGGCTCTGGTTGGCCAACCACCGGTAAAGTGTTCCCACGTTTGGCACTTGCAGTCTCGCCTCGACGTGAGGAAGAAGATAAAGAGAAAAAAAATGCTGATGATGGTTGGGGTCCTCCTCCTGATGTCACTCCAAACCCCGCTGATGTATGGGGGAAAAATTTGGATGACCGAGACCCTCCTAGCTTTGCTAGCACTGCTCTGGTTGTTTAATGGCCCTTTTTTTATCTTTGTAATTTTGGACTTTTGGGCTTAGCCCATGTGCTCTATTAATTTTCTGGGCGTTGCCCATGTGACTCTTGGGGTGTGCCTTTCTACCACCCACCCTTTTTTTTGTGAATATGTATCTTTATATTTGAATTAATATAGATAGCTGCCTATTCATCAAAAAAAAAAAAAAACTTCTCTCTTTCCTATGCCAAATCCCCCTCCTCTTTACTCCCACACTTCTCTCTTTTTTAATTATCTTTTCTCTCCTTTATTGTGTTCAAGTCTCTCCGCAACTCCCATGTTCCAATTTTTTTTAATAACTATCATTATAAATGTCTCTTCTTGCCCTCTCCAATGTGGGTATATCCATGTATTATTTTTTCATATGCCATTTTTTCCTCCCAACCATGTGGGTATGCTCAGCCTGCTAAGGTAGGATTTTTTTAATTGCATTTATCATATGCCTCCACTTGGTGTCTGGACCATATTGTTTGTTTTTTGCATTATTAATGTGAACTAGAGTAGTTCCAAGGAAAACAACCAAACTAAAAAACTACAAACACAATCCAAAATCTACCACCCAAAACATCACCAAATAAAATATAAATAACAAACCAAAATTGCTAGTTGATGCTCCTAAATCAGGCTCCCCCATAAACAAAAACAAAATCATGAGCTCTTGTTCATGAGGTCATCAACAATATGACCATATTTGGAGATGTCAACAACTGTTAGTCAAGTGGCATCCTCCAAAGGACTTCCCTTTCACCAAGTACTTGAAATATTCCTTTCCTTGGGTCTTCTTCAACAATTGCTTCTCCAAGATGCACTCAATGTCAACTTGAGTTGGCTTGGTCACTTGTTGTTCCCATCTTGGAAGCAACTCCATGTCTATTGTTCCCTCTATTTCCTTGCTTTTCTAGGGATAAAGAACAACCACATTGAAGATGGGCGAGATACCCATATCGAAAGGAAAAGCTATCTTGTAAGCATTGGTGAAAAAATTCCTAAGAATCTTGCAAGGAATGATCTTCTTCATTTTGAAGCAACCCCAATGTTCTACCCATTGATTTTCACCATGTTTTAACCCACATGTGAAAAAATATAGCAATACAAATTTTCTTTTCTAATTCAATAATAAGATGCACATTTGGAATAAACCCATTCCAAACTCCCACTGCATTTTAATAATACAAGACGCATATGCAAAATTAATCCCACTTCAAATTTCCATTGCATTTTCATAAAGTGCATTACATAGTTTCCAAGTAATGATTATCTATTACATATTCCCATGTAATGATAATATTTTTTCAATTTACAATTTCTCAATAAAAATAGAGATACATTTTTACATACATAGCTTCCATGAGCTTAACAAAATAGAGATACAAATGGTCCACATGTCCCTACCTGGGTATACATCCTTGATGTCCCCAAATTTGGTGCATACATTCTAGATGTCCTTGTCATTGGTGGATACATTCTAGTTGTCCCCAATATTGGTGCATACATCCTCAAAACCTGATTGCCAACTATATGAGGGAGAGCATCACTCAAACGCTTTTCCACCAACCACAAACTTACTGATATCCCCCACACATCTACCTAACTGGTAAGATGGCCCTACTATTCGATCAAGAGATTGGTTTGATAACCTCATAATCTTGGCCTTCCTAAGCATAGTGTTGTGTCATACATTTCTAGAGCTACCGTACCTTAGTTTTCTTGCCTAGAATGCAATCATGTATCACAATGACTGACAATGTACACAATGGCTACTTACACTACTTTTGCCAAAGAATTTAACACCCAGTACTTCGATTGAGAATCATATATACACCCACCCTTAAGCTCAATTTGGTATTGACCATAAACATAACACCCATTCACTCTGAGGTGATGACATAATAACTATCCAACAAGGTTATTCCCTTAACCATGGATTATTCCAACCCCAAGTATAACCATGCTAACCATACATGCACACATACTAGTGTCTAGCTAGGTTACCCCCTTTCCCATGGATTACACTAACCCCAAGAATAACCTAATTAACTACCCTGGGTAAACATAATGCCATAACATTAAATAACTCTATTCAAAAGTATGTTCATTGTAACATTAAGTGTCCTCTTTGCAAAACTATGACCTCATTCAAAAGTACAATCTTATCAACAAATGACTCCATTTAAGAGTAAAATCTCATCAATAAATGACTTAATCAAAGATTAAATCAATAATCAAATGATTAATCAAATCATATAGGTTAATCCCAACCTATTTTATTCATTCAATAATCAAGTAAGCAACCCAACCAAATATTTAATTCCCAACCTAGGGTTTCAATCAAAAGTGATGTAACGATCAAGTAATCATAAACAAATCATAAAACCTTTCTTTTGATATACCTCAAATATTCACATGTTTACAATGTTCACTATGTTTGTATTTAATTTGGAAGACATTAGCCTGAGAAGAGTCTGTGCTTTTGCACCTTCAAGTCCTCTTCTCAACACAACTTTCGTTTTCCATATCATGAGTCCTCTTTTAGAATTCCATGAATAGGAATAGACTCATAATCAGGCATATGATTATAACATAATTAGAAAATATATTTCTCAACCCTACTATTGAATATTGATATGAGAA
This sequence comes from Sequoia sempervirens, assembly GCA_007258455.2. NCBI lineage: Eukaryota > Viridiplantae > Streptophyta > Pinopsida > Cupressales > Cupressaceae > Sequoia > Sequoia sempervirens. The sequence goes on along the minus strand of VDFB02000015.1, from coordinate 210,821,303 downwards.
GTGTACACCCTAACCCTAGGGAAAATATTATCTTCCTACTTCAAGGAGATATGAGTAATCCATCAAATATAGACTATCATCATGGTTTGCATAATATTATAACCTATCAATTATGAGATTTCTATCACGCCATCATTCTTGTTGTATTACTAACCTCCTTATCCACAAAGGCTTACCTAGCATCATAAGCTAACAAAGCAACATATTCCACATCTCACTTTTCATGTCATATCAATATAGAAGTTTAACGAACTAAGTATAGTTATAATAGCATTAAAGCTTCACATGCTTCAACATAATATAAATGTATTCCCAAATAAGAGGGATTCACTAATTCGAGACTCAATCAAGAATCACACAAGAGCATTCCATACTAGGAAATAACAAGCATATCATGCATTCAAAAATTATTTCAAAACTAGGAAATAACCGAGTTCATAAGAACAAGTATATCATGAAATCTAAAAATCAATCTTTTCCAAACAAGGCATTTATAACCAAATAACCTTTTAAACACAAACAATAGAGGAGTAGAATTTAGCATGCCTAGATATAGAGTTCTAAATGATAATATTGTTTTCCAATCTTGGCGTCTACGATCACAAATGCTACTCCTTCTATGTTCAAATAGACTCCAAACTCTAGCCTCCTCTCAAGAATTCCCAACAAACTTAACTCACAAATAATTCTATCTCTTTCACTAGAACTCACACAACAATATTTGCATAGAAATTACAACATAATAACAAAAAATAAATTAGATCGAATAGTATAAAAAATGGTAGAAAGAGCACCTCTATACATAATAAAATTTGAGCTTCCAAAGACTACAAACAAGCTAACCAATTTACCACCTCTTCTCTCATTTTTTCCACCACTATAACAACAAATAATTTTCCCTTCTAAAATGCATTGACTTAGCCAAACGAATGTATGTGACTGCACAAACGACAAATATGAAAAAAAATAACACTCCTATTTCCTCATGCAAGTCGACTACCTTCACAAACAACAACCAGCTATTCCTTGACAAAGTCTCCATGTTTCCTTTCTTATATGTGCTATATATGCGTTTCCTTAAGCTTGGCTTTATGCAATCATTTACTTTATATACTCACTTTACTATGTGTTGCATTATATTCCTTCTTCCATGCGCTTGTCATGCGCGCTGCCTTATGCTTGTTGACTTTTATTTAATCTAAAACCTCCACTATGGGTTGCGCCATATATATGCACCCTATATAATTTGCAAGTATTTAATATGAATTTGTTATTTAATATATATATTATAATGTTTACTATTATAATATATGTATATACACATAAATCACTCTTTGATTTTAAATATATTAATATATTTACTGACAATTATATATACGTATATATACATATATTAATACATATGTTTATTACATATATATTAATATATATACATTTACATATCTTAATATCTTAATATCCTTAATTAATCATATATCTACATATTCATTAAAGGATATATATATATATGTTGTAGCAAACAATATGCTCACGCACATGATATATCCATACATGAGTAGGCATACATACGTCTACCTTCATTTTCTCATGCACGTATATACTCGTATGTATGAGTTATCATAAACACATACATATATACACACTTATATTCATATATATATTAATTAATATATGAATATGACTGTATAAAAAAGAACTCATTCATAACACAGAGACTTGTATAACTGAAAATATGTTATACTTCTGTGAATCCTTGCATGCAAGAATACTCAATAATGAGTCCTTGCAAATCAATTCACAGCTCTCTATCCGAGAAGACCAGGGATTGATATTGTGGCCCTTAGATTAACCCTATTACCCCTGTAAATACAATCTCAGAACGAGAGATTCAAAGAGGAGAAGCAAGAATGCCAATCTCCATGAATCCTGTTCTTGCAATGCAACAATGAAAACTAATCTAAATGGCTGTAAAATGCAATAAACCAAACTAATTTATTGAAATGAAAATTAATCTACATGCAATGCCATAAATGAATTATTTTGCAAATTAATCTACTATGAAGATTAAGCTAAAATGTAATATTAAACTATATGCTCTAAAAATAAGATGCTATAAATCAAACTAATGTAATCTCAAATGATAAAATTCAAATTTGTAGCATAAGTCCGATGTAAAAATTCGTGATCCTCCCTTTTGAAATGAGAATGAGAGGGATTATTTTATAGGCAAAGTGAATTGAAGGCAAATTGTATAATGTGGATAAATAGAAAAATAGAAACAAATCTTGATTGGAATTCTTTTAGTTTATTTCCCTTTAACCAATTTGTTTCCATTTTTCTTCATCCAGATATTCTTGAGAGGATATTTCATTTATTTTATTTAATTTAAGATGATAATATTCTTTAATAAAATAAAATAAGATTATGTAATTTAGAAATGAATATTAATAAAATAAAATAAAATAATTTAATTAAAAATAGATTTAATTAAATAGCATCATTTTATTTAAGTAATATTAACTTCAATTAAATAACATTATTTTATTTATTAAAAGGGATTTATTTCTTTTGATTAAATAAAATTAATGAAGCATTCAAACCTTAGGGAAAATTGAAACATTTGAAATAGCTATGAATTGACTAAGAAATTTGATTTGAAAATGTGACAATCATTGATTCAAAAAGTTGATGTTGACAAATTAAATAAATGGGGCCCAAAGTCTAGGTGACCATTTTAGGTTGCATACATTTTCCCCTCTTTGACTAATGTGAGGTCGACTCGGGATCACATGCAGTCAAAGAATGAAGTTGCAATGTGAGATCGATTTGGGATCACAAAACAACTCAGATGTGAGGGCTCTGATCACATCTTGACAAACATAAACAAAAGGCCTTTGAACATGAGGCATTCGATCACATGCACAAAGAATGAAGCAATGTGAGATTGGTTTGGGATCACAAAACAACTCAGATGTGAGGTCGACTCGATCACATCTGGACAAACATAAACAAAAGGCCTTTGAACATGAGGTCGATTCGGGATCACATCCAAAGTGAGAGATAAGAATCTCAAGCAAGGTTGCCCCAAGAGAAGCAATTGATAAATTGATAAAGTTGAATCAAGGATTGAAGTTTGATAGGTACTGCCCCCTCGTGATCGAAATCAAAATGAGATAGAGGAGAAATAATAAATTGAAAAATTTGATCAAATCAAACAAAAGATAAGGTTCTTGATGTAAGATGAAAGATATAAGAATCACAGAACCCAGGTAGATCAGCAAGAAAATTATGCCCTAAGGTTGAATTAGAAGAAAAGAAGTGGGGTGAAATCGAATGGAAGATAGAAGTTTGGAAGAAATGGAAAGAAATGGAGAGAAGGAAGAGAATCTGCCTCAATAAAGAGGATGCATCAAAATCAATCAACTGTTTAAGATAGGGAATTTCGATTGAGATCACGAAAGAAGATAAGGAAATGAAGAACATGATCACAGTTGATGAAAAATCCACAAGAAAGATGAAGGAAACCCTCTCAAACCCATAATACAGCCTAAAAGTGCAAATTAACATGAAGTCTAAATAATGCAAGCTACATGAAAATGCAAAGGTGTACTTGCAATAGGGTAACATAGGTTTTTGTGTGTTCATCATTCATTAAAATGTAAGAGAACTTATTTTCATCATTGGGCCATTATTACTGGACATCAGGACAATCACACAATCATCACTAGTCACAAACGCAACTATGAAGATATGAATGTGATTTATATCAGCTTGGAATATGGAAAGATTCTAACATGAGCATCAAAGACATGAAGGTCAAGATGACTACAATGTTAGCTTACCCAATTTAATGTAGCAAAACCATGCTCGCATCAAGACATAAACGCCAGGATTACCATGAGAATGGTTGTGCAAAAAAATTCAAGGATGATGCCATAAATCTCTTAAGTGTGTCAAGGAGACAACAAGAGACACTGAAGAGGTTTAAGACAACACCCACAAGCAGAAAGCAAATAAAAACATGCCCCATGCCCCAAGTTCTCTAGCTATGCATCACAGAGAGACTTATTAGACAAGGACACTCAACGAAAATCAATATCAGTCAGTACACAAAGAAAAGATCATGGCATATCTCAAACATTAAGTGTTGCAATTAAAAAAAAAAATTAAGTGTGTAAACTGATACTGAGTTCCGAGGATAAGGATCGAATGCTTGCAAGTAGGTAAGATCACATGACCGAACTGGATAAGACCAAAATTGATAAGTGTTGAAAAACACATGATGTCAGGGGTTGTGTTGAAAAACACAGTTGGGTTAGTGTTGAAAAACACCGTTTGCGAGGTGTCCTAAAGACAAGCATATCCAAGAGACCAAAGCTAACACAGTGATGCCCCTAGACAAAGACAAAGACCAATTCCAAACCAAGGCAATAAGGACAAGGCATGATGGAGAAAGGCTAAGTGTCGAGGATGCATGCTAAGAAATAGGGATGCAAAGGCCTCAAGTAGTGCCTGTTTCCAGGTTTTCACCACTTGTAAGAATTTTTTTTTTTTAGGACTTTTTATTTATATATATATATATATTTTTTGTATTTTGCTACTGCGCCTATTTCCATGCTACCAACGCCTATTTCCAAGTTTTCACCAAGGCACTTTTTTCTTTTTTTCTTTTTTTTTTCTTTTTTTGTATTTTTTCAGCATCATATTTGAATTTTTGGATTTTTTGACAATATATCAATTTTTTTTTTGTAATTTTTTCAGTATCATATATCAATTTTTTTGGAACTTTTTTTAGGGTCATAATTATATACAAAGGATGCCCCCAGACAGAACGGGCATCAAGAATAGAACTTCTTCAGGTGCAAAACATTGATAGGCTCAGGGAGCTGCTCCCCCTCTTCAGTAGATAGTAGATAGGCACCTGTGCCAAAAGCTCCTGTGATGATGTAGGGTCCAAGCCAATTAGGTTCAAATTTTCCCTTATGTTCTCGGTTCTGTTGGTTCTTAGGATTCTCTTGCAGGACAAGATCTCCTACTTGGAATTCTCTAGGGCTAACCTTTTTGTTGAAGGCTTTGGGACATCCCTTGATAGACCCTCATATGGTCAATATTTTACGCTTCTCATCAAGAAGTTCCAATTCTTGCAATCTCATGGCGCGATAGTCTTCATCTGTAACTAGACCTTTGAGAGAGACCCGAAGTGATGGAATCTCAACCTCTAAAGGTAACACTGCTTCAGCACCGTATGTGAGGGCAAAAGGAGTAGCCCCAGTTGGAGTACGAATACTCGTTCTATAGGCCCACAGGGCCGGATTTATCTGTAGGTGCCAATCTCTACCATTCTTATGAACTGTTCTGTGCAAAATCTTGAGAATGGTTTTGTTTGAAGCCTCTGCCTGACCATTTCCTTGTGGGAAGTAAATGGAGGACCAATGTTGCTTTATCTTGAATCTTTGGCAAAGTTCTTTAAGGTCCTTATTTTTGAACTGACCTCCATTGTCAGTGATGATCTCAGATGGCACTCCATATCGACAAATGATATGGTTTAAAATAAATAAAGACACTGTCTTGCCTGAGGCAATAGAAAGTGGAACAGCCTCTACCCATTTTGTGAAGTAGTCAGTAGCAGTGATAATGAACTTATGCCCACCTGATGAGTTGGGATGAATCTGCCCAACAAGATCAAAGGCCCATCGCTGAAATGGCCAGTGAGATATAGAAGGAATTAGCTCCCTACCTGGAGCATGTATCAGGTGTCCATGTTTTGACATTTTTCACAAGACTTAGCAAATGCTACTACATCTATCTGCATCGTAGGCCAATAGTACCCTGCTCTAAGCAACCTTCTAGCCATGGAAAGACCATTAGAATGTCCTCCACATATGCCCTCGTGGATGTCAACTAGCGCTTGATCAGATTCCTCCTTTTCTAAGCACCTAAGAAGTGTTCCATCTAGACCCCTCCTATACAAATCACCAGAGATGAGGGAATGGCGAGAGGCGTTGCGGATAAGGTTTCTTCTTTCAGATCGGTTAAATGTATCGGGGATGATGCCATCACAAAGATATGAGTAAATAGCACCATAGCGGGAGGATTCATGATTGACAAGGGTACAAATGACATGGCTTTCGGGTGAGTCAAATATGGGATATCGTAGCTCTTCCACCAGGAATTCATATCTGGACTCATGTTCCTCTAACTGAAGAAGTGAAGCAAGGGTGGCCATAGCATCAGCTGCTTTGTTCTCAGCCCTAGGGATTTGCTGAAAGGTGACAAAAGTAAAATACCGTCTTAATGAATCAACCATTTTTTTGTAAGGTACCAACTTGTCATCTTTTGTTTGGTATTGTTCATTGACTTGGTTGATGATCAGCTGAGAATCCCCATAGATATGTAGTTCTGTGATATTCCACTCTATGGCCATTTTTAGTCCATTTGTCAAAGCCTCATACTCAGCTATGTTGTTTGTGCATGGAAAGAGTAACTTGTAAGATTTAGGAATAGTATACCCATGAGGAGAAACAAACAACACACCAGCTCTAGAACCATTTTGCATGCAGGAACCATCAAAGAATAGTTTCCAGGATCTTTCAGTCATGTACATAAGATTCTCATCTGGAAAGTTGACTTGAATGGGCATATTATCTTGAATAGGGAAATTAGCCAATTGATCTGCAATAGCTTGGCCTTTGATTGCTTTACGCTCAATATACTCTATGTCAAATTCAGAAAGAATCATCATCCATTTAGCAAGTCTACTCGTGAGAGCAGCTTTACCGAGCAAGTATTTGAGAGGATCAATTTTTGCTATGAGGTGTATGGTGTGCACAAGCATATAGTGTCACAATTTTTGAGAAGCAAACACTACTGCGAGGCAAGCTTTTTCAATACTAGAATAATTAACCTCATAAGAAACAAGAGTGCGACTAATATAATATATGGCCCTTTCTTTCCCTTGTTCATCTAATTGAGCCAACAATGCCCCCAGTGAAGATTCAGTAGCTGAGACATATAAAATGAGAGGTTTTCCTAGAATGGGAGGCATTAAAATGGGAGGATTTGCCAAGTATTCTTTAATTTGATCCATGCTCTTTTGGCAATCCTCATTCCAGACACATTGAACACCTTTATGCAATTTTTTGTTGAAAGGTTGTGCTCTATCTGCCAATTGTGAAATAAACCTCCTTATGGATTGAAGGCGCCCTTGAAGACTCCTCATTTGGCTGACATTTTTGGGAGGTGGCATGTTTATAATGGCTTGAACCTTTTCAGGGTCCACTTCTATTCCTTTAGCTGAAATGATGAATCCCAATAATTTGCCAGAAGTAACACCAAATGCACACTTTTTTGGGTTTAATCTTAGTTGAAATTGTTCCATGTGATCTAGAATCACTTCTAAATCAGCCAAATGTGTTCCTCTTCTCTTAGACTTAGCCAGGGTGTCATCCACATAATCTTCCATATTCTTATGCATCATGTCATGGAAGATGGTTGTCATAGCTCTTTGGTAAGTAGCTCCTGCATTTTTCAATCCAAAGGGCATGACATTCCAACAATAAGTACCCCAGGCACATGTGAATGCAGTCTTTTCTTGATCCTCAGGAGCTATCTTGATCTGATTATACCCAGAAAAACCATCCATCAAAGAATAGATCTCATATCCTGCTGTCATGTCCACTATCATGTCTATGTTAGGAAGTGGAAAATCATCCTTTGGGCATGCTCTGTTAAGATCTCTAAAGTCTGTGCAGATTCAAATGGTTTTATCAGGTTTAGAAATAGGTACAATGTTGGAAATCTAGTCAGCATAGTCTATGGCTCTAATGAATCCTGCACCAAGGAGCTTTTCTAATTCAACTTTCACTAAAAGAGCTATATGAGGGTGCATTTTTCTCAACTTCTGTTTGACTGGTTTCACACCTAGAGCTATGGATAAATGATGCATAATGAGATTAGTGTCCAACCCTGGCATGTCTGAGTATGTCCATGCAAAGTTAATTTCCTTCTTTTGGAGGAACTCGGTATAGGCTTTCTTTTCTTCAGGTGATAAAGATTTAGCCAAGTGTACAATTTTTTGAACTTCCTCTGTTCCCAAATTAACAGCTTCTGTAGGTTCAACCAATACTGTTGATCTATCCTAGAAATAGCTTGGGAGACTATCAAGTACCTCATCCGTAGGTGCCTCTGGGAGGTTTTCACCTTTGGATACGTCTTTTATTTTTACTTTTTTTTGGTTTTGACACCGCCACATAGTGGTTTTCGCCATTAGAACTCTTATTCTTTTTTTCTTTTCTTTTTATCTTGTGACTAAGGTACTTGATGTCCGATTCTGTCATACTGGTAGCCGATTCACTAGTGGAAGAGACTACAGGTTCAATGGCATTTAGATAGCAGGTGATCTCATAGTCATTGTGAAATGTCAAGAGTTGAGGCTCTTGGTACCGTTGAGACCAATCAATAAGGTTGGGGTGAACAAGGGGTAGGTTGATGACTGGTTCAAGATTAAGGATATAGGTGGTGTCATCTCTGGTGACTGTAGAATTGGAATATGTCAAGTTTCCCTCTAAAGTGTCTAAATCAGAATTTATCCTAGCAAGCGAAGAATCGTCTACTAATGCGACATGTGGGTTCCAATCTTCTAATCTAACACATGACTTGTCAGTTACATCAGGTTGAGAACTATAAGCGTGGACAACATCCATATCCAAGTCAATTGTTGCATCTGAGAGTGAATCCCATTCAAACTCATGAGAGTCTATTTCTGAATTATTGTTGGAGCCTTGTGATGTAGAAGCCTCAAGATTTGGAAGAGGCTCCTCTCCTCTAGCAATTTGATCAATCATAAAATTATCTGAATTATCACCATCCGTTGTAGCTGGGATGGAGACACTATCCATAGTAAATCTTGCATTCATATAGTCACTATCTATTGCAAATGAGATAGGAGGACTATCAATTATTAAATCTCTTGAATCTTCCCAAAGGAGATTTGTTGAAGGTACCCAATCATCTGTTATGTCTTGTTGATTGGTCAAATCTGGTACATATTCTGTGTCATCTTTACTGTCCCGCCTATCAGAAATGGGGATAGTGCATTTATTGTTGTTCATAAAGCCTAGGCCAACTGGTTTCTTAGACTTACGTGCAAAAAGATCATGATTGAGTGGTTCGGCTCTAGCATCTAACCTGTGACTAAGAGGGCCATATCCTAGATAACCCATCTGCTTGACAAAAGTATATCCTCTCCCATAGGACTTAGGAGAGGGGGAGAAATTTTCATTGTGCTGGTATTTCTCCTCTTTGTATATCCAATCTCGAACAGCTACTTCCTCTTTTTCATCTTGTATTGATACTGAGGATTCAACAAACTTGTCAAATATTGCCATTGCTGAAGATGATGGTTTCATCTCCTGTGAAGGCTTTCCATATGTCCTAGGGGAAACAGGCATCTTTGCAAAAGAGTCAAGTTGATACCCCCCATGCCAAGGTCTACTGACTTAAATTTGTTTTGAAAGTCTACTAAAGTTGTTTCATAATCCTCTTCTGCTCGGTTAAGAGGGACATGAACATTAGCTGAGATTGAGTTAATTAATAAGGTGTTATCCCCTGGTATGCAAATTTTTGTTCCATTGTAGGGGAACTTAACACACTGGTGGTAGGTAGACGACACTGCCTGCATATTATGAATCCGTGGTCTACCCAATAAAATGTTGTATGCAAGGGGTCCAGTATCAACAATTTGAAACAAGATATCTTTTTCAACTGGGCCAATCCTGACAGGAAGGACAGCCAATCCCTTAGAACTTCGTTCTGCCTCATCATAGGCCTTTATGGTGATCTTCTTTCTAGTGTTGATCACTTGCTCTGAATAGCCCAAAGTTTTCAACAAATTCAAAGTACAGATATTTAACCCAGCACCCCCATCAATCAACACGCGCCTGACACGGGTTTTATGAATCATGACTTCAATGTGAAGGGCAAGATTGTGTGGATGGATTAGGGATTTGTCATCATCTTCAGAGAAAGAAAGGTAATGTGGGCTAGTAATGTGATTCACCATGCCTTGGAATTGGTCTATATCAATGTTGTTGGGGACATTTGCTGTGCGCAAAGCGTCCTCAAGGATCTGCTTATGTCTAGGGGACAACTCTAGAAGCTCTAAGATTGAGATCTATGCTAGAGTTTTCTGTAACTGATCTACAAGATTGTAGTTTGGTTTGAGAGCAGTGGCGGACTTTATAGTGACATTCTTGGATGCCACTTGCTTGGATTTGTTGGATGGACCTGAACTAGGCCCTCTGAGAATAATAGGAGCTTGACTCCTGGTAACAACATTAAGGGCTTGGGAAGATAACCTAGAATGAGGACCTCTCAGCACCACAACAGGTTGGTTGTCAAAAATAGGGGGCGAGTCATAACCATGCGGGTCCTTACTCCTTATCATATTAACACTTGGCTCCACAACTTCAAGCATGTTTATCACATTTTCTGCCGTTGTATAGGTGTAGTTGATTGCAGCTTTGCCATTCTGTGATTTAGAGGTTTCCCCCTTGTCATAATTAGGCAAAGGTTCCTTAAAAGCCTTATGATTAGCATTGGTATTTAGGCCATCAACTTGAAGCTTTCCACTTTCTATAAAATCTTGGACGATATGTTTTAATCTCCAACAGTTTTCAACAGTATGGCCAGGGCCATTATGAAATTTACAGAATGCCTTGTCATCCCACCAATGTGGCTTAGGATCTGGAATGTGAAATTTTGCAGGATCCTGAGGATGTGCCAAGTTGTTAGCGATGAGAGTTTTGAGAATATCCTCATATGAGTCACCCAATTTGGTAAATTGCCGCTTCTGGTTTTTGGGCCTCTCCTGATATCTTGGTTTACTTTCTTGTTGTGGAGGTGCATTAAGCTTCATTGCTTGTACAACCTTAGTCAAATTAAGAACACTTTGATCTCTTGATTGGGAAGAATCCACAACTCCATCATTGACAACTTGTTTGTTTTTGTTCCAATTGTTGTTCTTCCCTTTATCCTTATTGTTGTGTTGACCATTGTTGGTATTATTGTTATGTCTGGTCAAAATGCCTTGTTCTTTTAGAACATCCTCAATGTGACATGCAGTTTCAATCATGGTATCAAAGGAAGTGAAGACTGTCTTTTGATCTTATGTCTCATTTCCAGGCACCAAATTACTAACAAGTTATTAATCCGATCTTTTCATCCTCATGGATGGAGTCCTAGGATCTGAGAGCATTGTCTCCTCCACCTTTGCAGAAGGTAACAAAGGAGTTCCCGATTTTTGTTTCAAGTTGCATAGGTCCAACATAATGCTGGTCTTGGCCAGTTATATATGCGAAGTGTTGAACGAATCTATGAACAAGTTCTCTAAAAGTCTTGACAGGAGGAGTGATATTGGTAAACCATTCCATTGCTTGTCCTTTAAGACTTTTAGGGAACAACCTCATCAAATAGGAGTCATCCTGATGGAATTCAAAGCTCATAGTATAGAATTGACGCACATGGTCATGTGGATCGCCACTGCCGTCATATTTATCGTATTGTGGGAATTTCACCCTCTTTGGAAAATCTTTCATACTCACACTCTTGTCAAATGGATTAGGACAAATTGAGTCTAGTGAGAATGAGCTCTTAGGTTGCATCATTTTCTCCATCATTTGCTTCATTTGGCGGATTTCTTCCTCTTGAGAGGGATTTTACTTTTGTATTTTGTTGTCCACATCAAAATTATAAGGGACTCTGGCACCCTTGCTGATTAGACTTTCCAAGAATTTATCTTTGTTTTGTTCCAAATACCTCTCCACATACTGTTGGAAGATAGGCTCTTGTTGTATTCGCATGAAGTCTTGAGTATCAAAATCATAATGTGAGCTACCACCTCCATGTTGGGAACCGGGATGTACATGTTGGGAGTGTGGTCTTGAATTTCTGGGAGGAGTTTGCCTCCTATAGTGAGCATACTGAGAGGCCCTTCTTCCTCTAGGACTAGGAGATCTAGAAGGGGTGCTTGACTGCCTTCTACTTCTTGGTGTTTTGGAAGGGGTGGAGGGAGGAGAATTATGTCCACTGTTAGCACCCCTTGTATTGTATTGTTTGTTTAATTGGTGGGCCAACTGCCTATCTTGCTCCTCTTGAGCGAGTTTCCTTTGTACTTCCAATAAAGCTTGGCTCTCTTCCTCAAGTTGTCTAAACTTTTCTTGCTTTGCAGCTTGTTCATCTAGAAAGGCTTTCTTTTCGCGTTCAATTCTTCTAAGCCTATCACTTGTGAACCTTGAGGTATGTTGAAGTGGTGAGCTTGGTCTAGATTGTTTGAACAAGTCATTGGTATACGTTGTATTGACATGAGCATCATGCGGTTCATTGTCTTGGTCTTCATATTGTGACCATTTTTCTTGTTGATCTCATCTCTTATACCTTTCATCCTATTGATGGGCATCCAAATATCTTGTATTAATGAGGGGTGAATCAGGTTGATCATCATGAGAAGAATTTCCAAATATCATGTTGTTTCTGTGTTGTTCATAGATATCATCAAGATTTTGATCCATGGCTTCCCTCTCCCGCCGAGTGACAGTATAACTCATATCCATACCTGAGTGGGAAGGTGCTGAGGGGGTACTCAAGTCACTAAAATGGCTCTTTGGGTCAAAATAGGTTTCAGACTGACTCCTAGGTGGCTGGTCAAATATTGGTTCCTTTTCCTTTCTCTTTTGACGAGTCTGAACTGGGGGTAGTTGGTTAAAGACTATCTGAGGTCGCTTTCCTTGGCTCACTTGATATCTTGTTGTGACTGACATGAAAGGGAGAGTTCAAGTAAACAGACAATTCTAAGAAACGTCAATACCAGACTAGGATAGTAAAAGTTTTCTCTTGTCCGAGAGAGATGGTGAAATAGAGCTGTTGCAAATAGGTGCAAACCAACACTGCCACAGAGGTGCTCAATTCTTGGGTGAACACCCTAGCACATATGGATCAGGAGGATGACTTACACAAAGTGTACTGAGTTTGAATTGTATGAAAATGGGTGGACAAGGAGACTACTAGCACTCTCCAAGTGTGTTATCAAAGAGTCTAAAAACTTATCTATTTGACAGGAACAATTCCTAATTTTCCAATCTCAAGCAAAATCGCTTATGAGATCAAGGATCACTAATTCAAAAGGTCAAGAACACATAAACCCTAAATACAAAACAGGTCTCTAAAACTGGGACAAGTCACCTAATCGAAGAACTCAATATTTCAGTTTGTTGTTTGTTTTCAAAGATCAAGTAAGTATATCAACAGATTTTGATCAAGCACATAGGTTTCAATCAGACAAGTTGTGATACAAAAAGTAGTCGATAACAGATCTATCAAGGACAAAGCAACTTGATAGTATCGGGGGAGTCTTGTTTGAAGATGTTTGGACAATGTTTAAGACTCGAAAACAAACACATAGCTATCCCTACCAAAAAAATGGTGAGAAGTCAAAACCTTTGCCCCATTGCTTATGTGCATACGTGCACCTCACACAGCCGTGTCACCCCCTAGAGGGCGCCCGTGTTTTTGGTGTTTCCAAGGACTCAACAGTGTATGTTCAAAGGTTACCCTTGTAGTAGGGGCCAGTGTCGCAACCACCTCCAAACGTCCAGGTGTATGCCTATGATGGGAATCTGTGTATGATCAACATACGGAGAGATTCTTCCCCCTCCTTGCACAAAGATTATGACTCCTTTCGGAGGTGAATCGGGTAGGCAACTAACTAAGAGTTTTTTACTTGGCTTCCGTTCACAATAACCTTCGGTGCCTCTGATACAGAGCTTGGGCCTCGCAGCCACACCAACACCTGAAAATCACACACCCCCGCAAGCAGGGCTTGGAGCGGCGCCGCTTAGTGCAATAAACAAAGCTTTTCCATGATGATCGTCCAAGTCATGGAAAAGAAGTTACTATGGTCTTAGAGTCTTTAGACTCAACAAGACGTTCTTTATTATAGTGAGGTGGAATCACCGGTGATAGGTGTGTACTCACTTGGGTCGTTCCCGGAGGTTCAACTTCCGGCAGGCCCTCTAAAGGTGACACTGGACATGGCTCGGATTCGGGTTTCTGATTTTCTGATTCTCCCAAAAGGAGAAGAGCATACTTCTCTAGCCCGTCTCTTTACCCAAACACGCTAAACAACCTTAATCACCGAGCTAGTTTCACTTCACCAAATCCACGCGCTTTTGGGTTTCTAATTCTCTCAATGAAAGAAGAGCATAATCCCCTGACGAGTGAAAGTGCTAAAGATTCACTACCTTGCTCCGCTCCCTAAGAGTT
>VDFB02000015.1:210741925-210806887 GCA_007258455.2 Sequoia sempervirens | reverse complement strand
CAAATGATATGGCTTTCAGGTGAGTCAAATATGGGATATCGTGGCTCTTCCACCAGGAATTCATATCTGGACTCATGTTCCTCTAACTGAAGAAGTGAAGCAAGGGTGGCCATAGCATCAGCTGCTTTGTTCTCAGCCCTAGGGATTTGCTGAAAGGTGACAAAAGTAAAATACCGTCTCAATGAATCAACCATTTTTTTGTAAGGTACCAACTTGTCATCTTTTGTTTGGTATTATTCATTGACTTGGTTGATGATCAGCTGAGAATCCCCATAGATATGTAGTTCTGTGATATTCCACTCTATGGCCATTTTAGTCCATTTGTCAAAGCCTCATACTCAGCTATGTTGTTTGTGCATGGAAAGAGTAACTTGTAAGATTTAGGAATAGTATACCCATGAGGAGAAACAAACAACACACCAGCTCCAGAACCATTTTGCATGCAGGAACCATCAAAGAATAGTTTCTAGGATCTTTCAGTCATGTACATAAGATGCTCATCTGGAAAGTTGACTTGAATGGGCATATTATCTGGAATAGGGAAATTAGCCAGTTGATCTGCAATAGCTTGGCCTTTGATTGCTTTGCGCTCAATATACTCTATGTCAAATTCAAAAAGAATCATCATCCATTTAGCAAGTCTACCCGTGAGAGCAGCTTTACCGAGCAAGTATTTGAGAGGATCAATTTTTGCTATGAGATGTATGGTGTGCGCGAGCATATAGTGTCACAATTTTTGAGAAGCAAACACTACTGCAAGGCAAGCTTTTTCAATACTAGTATAATTAACCTCATAAGAAACAAGAGTGCGACTAATATAATATATGGCTTTCTTTCCCCTTGTTCATCCCTGAATTGAACTTAATGCCCTAGTGAGGTCGATGTTGAGACATAGCCTATAAAATGAGAGGTTTTCTTGGAATGGGAGGCATTAAAATGGGAGGATTTGCCAAGTATTCTTTAATTTGATCCATGCTCTTTTGGCAATCCTCATTCCAGACACATTGAACACCTTTATGCAAATTCTTGTTGAAAGGTTGTGCTCTATTTTCCAATTGTGAAATAAACCTCCTTATGGATTGAAGGCGCCCTTGAAGACTCCTCATTTGGCTGACATTTTTGGGAGGTGGCATGTTTATAATGGCTTGAACCTTTTCAGGGTCCACTTCTATTCCTTTAGCTGAAATGATGAATCCCAATAATTTGCCAGAAGTAACACCAAATGCACACTTTTTTGGGTTTAATCTTAGTTGAAATTGTTCCATGCAATCTAGAATCACTTCTAAATCAGCCAAATGTGTTCCTCTTGTCTTAGACTTAGCCAAGGTGTCATCCACATAATCTTCCATATTCTTATGCATCATGTCATGGAAGATGGTTGTCATAGCTCTTTGGTAAGTAGCTCCTGCATTTTTCAATCCAAAGGGCATGACATTCCAACAATAAGTACCCCAGACACATGTGAATGCGGTCTTTTCTTGATCCTGGGAGCTATCTTACATTCTGATTATACCCGAGAAAAACCATCCATCAAAGGAATAGATCTCGTATCCATTTGTCATGTCCACTATCATGTCACCATGTTAGAAATTGGGGAAATCATCCTTTTGGGCATGCTCATTAAGATCCTCTAAGAATGCAATGCCGGTCCGAGATGGTTTTACTCGGGTTAGAAAGCGAGGTACAATGTTGGAAATCAGTGCAGCATAGTCCTATGGCTCTAATGAATCTGCACCAAGGAGCTTTTTCTAATTCAGCTTTCACTAAAAAGAACTATATGAGGGTGCATTTTTTCTCAACTTTTGTTTGACTGGTTTCACACCTGGAGCTATGGATAAATGATGCATAATGAGATTAGTGTCCAACCCTGGCATGTCTGAGTATGTCCATGCAAAGTTAATTTCCTTCTTTTGGAGGAACTCGGTATAGGCTTTATTTTCTTCGGGTGATAAAGATTTAGCCAAGTGTACAATTTTTTGAACTTCCTCTGTGCCCAAATTAACAGCTTCTGTAGGTTCAACCAATACTGATGATCTATCCTGGAAATAGCTTGGGAGACTATCAAGTACCTCATCGCGTGGAATTGCCTGCAGGAGGGTTTTCACCTTTGGTCCGTCTTTTATTTTTACTTTTTGGTTCGACACCGCCACATAGTGGTTTTAAGCCATCGAGAACTCTTTTCTTTTTTCTTTTCTTTTTATCTTGTGACTAAGGCCTTGATGTCGGGTTACGTCATCTTGGTAAGCCAGATTCAGCGGTGGAAAATTTCTGAGGTTCAATGGCATTTAGATAGCAGGTGATCTCATAGTCATTGTGAAATGTCAAGAGTTGAGGCTCTTGGTACCGTTGAGACCAATCAATAAGGTTGGGGTGAACAAGGGGTAGGTTGATGACTGGTTCAAGATTAAGGATATAGGTGGTGTCATCTCTGGTGACTATAGAATTGGAATCTGTCAAGTTTCCCTCTAAAGTGTCTAAATCAGAATTTATCCTAGCAAGCGAAGAATCGTCTACTAATGCGACATGTGGGTTCCGATCTTCTAATCTAACACATGACTTGTCAGTTACATCAGGTTGAGAACTATAAGCGTGGACAACATCCATATCCAAGTCAACTGTTGCATCTGAGAGTGAATCCCATTCAAACTCATGAGAGTCTATTTCTGGATTATTGTTGGAGCCTCGTGATGTAGAAGCCTCAAGATTTGGAAGAGGCTCCTCTCCTCTAGCAATTTGCTCAATCACAAAATTATCTGAATTATCACCATCCATTGCAGCTGGGATGGAGACACTATCCATAGTCAATCTTGCATTCATACAGTCACTAGCTATTGTAAATGAGATAGGAGGACTATCAATTATTAAATCTCTTGAATCTTCCCAAAGGAGATTTGTTGAAGGTATCCAATCATCTGTTATGTCTTGTTGATTGGTCAAATTTGGTACATATTCTGTGTCATCTTTACTATCCCGCCTATCAGAAATGGGGACAGTGCATTTATTGTTGTTCATAAAGCCTAGGCCAACCGGTTTCTTAGACTTACGTGCAAAAAGATCATGATTGAGTGGTTCGGCTCTAGCATCTAACCTGTGACTAAGAGGGCCATATCTTGGATAACCCATCTTCTTGACAAAAGTATATCCTCTCCCATAGGAATTAGGAGAGGGGGAGAAATTTTCATTGTGCTGGTATTTCTCCTCTTTGTATATCAAATCTCGAATAGCTACTTCCTCTTTTTCATCTTGTATTGTTACTGAGGATTCAACAAACTTGTCAAATATTGTCATTCTTCGAAGATGATGGTTTCATCTCACAGGCTTTCCATATGTCCTAGAGGGAAAGCGGGCATCTTTGCAAGAGTCCCAGAGTTATTTTCCATGCCAAGGTCTGACTTAAATTTGTTTTGGCCAGTCACGCTAAAGTTGTTCCAGTAATCTCTTTGCTTTCCGGTTAAAGAGGGACATGAACGATATTTGAGATTGGGATTAGTGGTGGTGTTATCCCGGTATGCAATTTTTGTTCCATTGTGGGAACTTAGCCTGCTTGGTGGTAGGTAGGCATTTGACTGCTTTGCACGCATATCATGTATGAATCCATGGTCTACGGTAAAATGTTGTATGCAAGGTCCGGTATCAACAATTTGAAACAAGATATCTTTCAACTGGGCCAATCCTGATAGGAAGGACAACCAACCCCTTAGAACTTCGTTTTGCCTCATCATAGGCCTTTATGGTGATCTTCTTTCTAGTGTCGATCACTTGCTCTGAATAGCCCAAAGTTTTTAACAAATTCAAAGTACAGATATTTAACCCAACACCCCCATCAATCAACCCGCGCCTGACACGGGTTTTATGAATCATGACTTCAATGTGAAGGGAAAGATTGTGTGGATGGCTTAGGGATTTGTCATCATCTTCAGAGAAAGAGAGGTAATGTGGGCTAGTAATGTGATTCACCATGCCTTGGAATTGGTCTATATCAATGTTGTTGGGGACATTTGCTGTGCGCAAAGTGTCCTCAAGGATCTGCTTATGTCTAGGGGACAACTCTAGAAGCTCTAAGATTGAGATCTGTGCTGGAGTTTTCTGTAACTGATCTACAAGATTGTAGTTTGGTTTGAGAGCAGTGGTGGACTTTATAGTGACATTCTTGGATGCCACTTGCTTGGATTTGTTGGATGGACCTGAACTAGGCCCCTCTGAGAATAATAGGGGCTTGACTCCTGGTAACAGCATTAAGGGCATGGGAAGATAACCTAGAATGAGGACCTCTAGAAACACCACTTGAATTAGGTTGTCAAAAATAAGGGGGAGAGTCATAACCATGTCTGGTCCTTACTCCTTATCATATTAACACTTGGCTCCACAACTTCAAGCATGTTTATCACATTTTCTACGGCTGTCTGGTGTAGTTGATTCGGCTTGCCATTACGTGATTTAGAGGTTTCCCCCTTGTCGTAATTAGGAAAAGGTTCCTTAAAAGCCTTATGATCAGCATTGGTATTTAGGCCATCAACTTGAAGCTTTCCACTTTCTATAAAATCTTGGATGATATGTTTTAATTTCCAACAGTTTTCAACAGTATGGCCAGGGCCATTATGAAATTTACAGAATGCCTTGTCATCCCACCAATGTGGCTTAGGATTTGGAATGTGAAATTTTGTAGGATCCTGAGGATGTGCCAAGTTGTTAGCAATGAGAGTTTTGAGAATATCCTCATATGAGTCACCCAATTTGGTAAATTGTCGCTTCTGGTTTTTGGGCCTCTCATGATATCTTGGTTTACTTTCTTGTTGTGGAGGTGCATTAAGCTTCATTGCTTGCACAGCCTTAGTCAAATTAAGAACACTTTGATCTCTTGATTGGGAAGAATCCACAACTCCATCATTGACAACTTGTTTGTTTTTGTTCCAATTGTTGTTCTTCCCTTTATCCTTATTGTTGTGTTGACCATTGTTGGTATTATTGTTATGTCTGGTCAAAATGCCTTGTTCTTTTAGAACATCCTCAATGCGACATGCAGTTTCAATCATGGTATCAAAGGAAGTGAAGACTATCTTTTTGATCTCATGTCTCATTTCGGGCACCAAATTACTAACAAGTATGTCAATCTTTTCATCCTCATGGATCATCCTAGGATACCTAGAGCATTGTCTCCTCCACCTTTGCAAGAAGTTAACAAAGGGTTCCCCCTAATTTTGTTTCAAGTTGCATAGGTCCAACATAGTAACAGGTCTTGACAGATTATATGCGAAGTGTTGAACGAATCTATGAACAAGTTCTCTAAAAGTCTTGACAGGAGGAGTGATATTGGTAAACCATTCCATTGCTTGTCCTTTTAAGACTCCTAGGAACAACCTCATCAAATAGGAGTCATCACGATGGAATTCAAGCTCATGAGTATAGGAAATGGCACATGGTGGGTGTGGATGCTTGGCTAAAGTCATATTTATCGTATTGTGGGAATTCCACCCTCTTTTGAAAATCTTTCATACTCACACTCTTGTCGAATGGATTAGGACAAATTGAGTCTAGTGAGAATGAGCTCTTAGGTTGCATCATTTTCTCCATCATTTGCTTCATTTGGCGGATTTCTTCTTCTTGAGAGGGATTTTTCTTTTGTATTTTGTTGTCCACATCAAAATTATAAGGGACTCTGGCACCCTTGTTGATTAGACTTTCCAAGAACTTATCTTTGTTTTGTTCCAAATACCTCTCCACATACTGTTGGAAGATAGGCTCTTGTTGTATTAGCATGAAGTCTTGAGTATCAAAATCATAATGTGAGCTACCACCTCCAGGTTGGGAACCGGGATGTACATGTTGGGAGTGTGGTCTTGAATTTCTGAGAGGAGTTTGCCTCCTATAGTGAGCATACTGAGAGGCCCTTCTTCCTCTAGGACTAGGAGATCTAGAAGGGGTGCTTGACTGCCTTCTACTTCTTGGTGTTCTGGAAGGGGTGGAGGGAGGAGAATTATGTCCACTGTTAGCACCCCTTGTATTGTATTATTTGTTTAATTGGTGGGCTAATTTCCTATCTTGCTCCTCTTGAGCGAGTTTCCTTTGTACTTCCAATAAAGCTTGGCTCTCTTCCTCAAGTTGTCTAAACTTTTCTTGCTTTGCAGCTTGTTCATCTAGAAAGGCTTTCTTTTCGCGTTCAATTCTTCTAAGCCTATCACTTGTGAACCTTGAGGTATGTTGAAGTGGTGAGCTTGGTCTAGATTGTTTGAACAAGTCATTGGTATACGTTGTATTGACATGAGCATCATGCGGTTCATTGTCTTGGTCTTCATATTGTGACCATTTTTCTTGTTGATCTCATCTCTTATACCTTTCATCCTATTGATGGGCATCCAAATATCTTGTATTAATGAGGGGTGAATCAGGTTGATCATCATGAGAAGAATTTCCAAATATCATGTTGTTTCTGTGTTGTTCATAGATATCATCAAGATTTTGATCCATGGCTTCCCTCTCCCGCCGAGTGACAGTATAACTCATATCCATACCTGAGTGGGAAGGTCTTTGAGGGAGTACTTTCAAGTCACTAAAATGGCTCTTCCCAGGTCAAAATAGGGTTTCAGTGTTGACTCCTAGGTGGTAGTCAAATGTGGTTCTGCTTTTCCTTTCTCTTTTGGCCAGTGAACTAGAAATTAGTTGGTTAAAGACTATCGAGGGTAGCTTTTCCTTGGCTCACTTGATATCTTGTTGTGGCCCGACATGAGAAAGGGAGAGTTTAGGTAAACAGACAATTCTAAGAAACGTCAATACCAGACTAGGATAGTAAAATTTTTCTCTTGTCTGAGAGAGATGGTGAAATAGAACTGTTGCAAATAGGTGCAAACCAACACTGCCACAGAGGTGCTCAATTCTTGGGTGAACACCCTAGCACATATGGATCAGGAGGATGACTTACAAAAATTGTACTGAGTTTGAATTGTATGAAAATGGGTGGACAAGGAGACTACCAGTACTCTCCAAGTGTGTTATCAAAGAGTCTAAAAATTTATCTATTTGACAGGAACAATTCCTAATTTGTCAATCTCAAGCAAAATCGCTTATGAGATCAAGGATCACTAATTCAAAAGGTCAAGAACACATAAACCCTAAATCTAAGCAGAGGTCTCTAAAATTTGGGACAAGTCACTGTCGAACTCAATATTTGAGTTTGTTGTTTTGTTTCAAAGATCAAGTAAGTATATCAACGATTTTGATCAAGCATAGGTTTCAATCAGACAAGTTGTGATACAAAAAGTAGTCAATAACAGATCTATCAAGGACAAAGCAACTTGATAGTATCGGGGGAGTCTTGTTTGAAGATCTTTGGACAATGTTTAAGACTCAAAAACAAACACATAGCTATCCCTACCAAAGAAAATGGTGAGAAGTCAAAACCTTTGCCCCATTGCTTATGTGCATACGTGCACCTCACACAGCCGTGTCACCCCCTAGAGGGCGCCCGTGTTTTTGTTGTTTCCAAGGACTCAACAGTGTACGTTGAGGTTACGCACTTGTAGTAGGGGCGGTCTTCATAGCCACCTCAAGCGTGCGGTGTATGCTGTGATGGGAGTCTGTGTATGATCAACATACGGAGATTCTTCCCCCTCCTTGCGCAAAGATTATGACTCCTTTCGGAGGTGAATCGGGTAGGCAACTAACTAAGAGGTTTTTACTTGGCTTCCATTCACAATAACCTTCGGTGCCTCTGATACAGAGCTCGGGCCTCGCAGCCACACCAACACCTAAAAATTACACACCCCCGCAAGCAGGGCTCGGAGCGGCGCCGCTTAGTGCAATAAACAAAGCTTTTCCATGATGATCGTCCAAGTCATGGAAAAGAAGTTACTATGGTCTTGGAGTCTTTAGACTCAACAAGACGTTCTTTATTATAGTGAGGTGGAATCACCGGCGATAGGTGTGTACTCACTTGGGTCGTTCCCAGAGGTTCAACTTCCGGCAGGCCCTCTAAAGGTGACACTGGACATGGCTCGGATTCGGGTTTCTGATTTTTTGATTCTCCCAAAAGGAGAAGAGCATACTTCTCTAGCCCATCTCTTTACCCAAACACGCTAAACAACCTTAATCACCGAGCTAGTTTCACTTCACCAAATCCACACGCTTTTGGGTTTCTGATTCTCTCAATGAGAGAAGAGCATAATCCCCTGACGAGTGAAAGTACTAAAGATTCACTACCTTGCTCCGCTCCCTAAGAGTTCGTCATATTAGTAAGATCATAAGGAGCCTGGATTTGTCCATGGTCATCACCTCCATGTAACAAAGAGCCAAATTCCCTACTCACTATCGAAACTCCTAAGAATTTTAACGAAGCCCTAATTAGACTATGTGAATTGAAAAACAAGAAAACAAACACTATTTTTTTATTTTTTTTAAATAAAATCTTTGACAAGCGTAAGTGTTTGTTTTCAAGTCTTTGTCATGCGTCCTGCAATCAAACAGTTAGTGTGTTTCAAGTTCTCGTGGCGTCCTACTTGAGAAGCTATGTTGTGAAAGAATTTAGAAGGAGCGAAATTTAAAAATCTAATTTGTCTAGTCAGAATTTAATCTAGTCAAAATTTAATCTAAAAGGAATTAGTTAACAAAACTAAAATTAAACTAAATTAATCTAATACTAAACTAAAAAAATTAAAACAAAACTAATCTAAATTAATAAAATTAAAAAATCTAATCTAAATTAAAAAAAAATTCTAATCTAAATTAATAATTCTAATTTAAATTAATAAAGTTAAAAAATCTAAAGTAAAAAAATCTAATTTAAATTAACAAAGTTAAAGAATCTACTTTAAATTAACAAAGTTTAAAAAATCTAATTTGAAAATCTAAATTAAAAACTAAACCAAACTAACTAAAAACTAAACTAAATTAAGATTAAAAACTAAATTAGAATTAAAAACTAAACTAAATTAAACATGCATAAAATCTTCAAATTTGATTTCTGAAAAATCTGTTTATATTGAGTAGATAAAAGCGAGGAAACCAGGAAATTTTTTGAAGCAAAAAATAAAACCGAGAAATCGTTTTTTGATCCAGCAAGTAAATTAAAAACTAAATTAAAAACATGCATAAAAATCTTCAAATTTGATTTCTGAAAAATCTGTTTATAATGAGTAGATAAAAACAGAAACCCAGAAATTTTTTGAAGCAAAAAATAAAACCCAGAAATCGTTTTTTGATCCAGCAAGTAGAAGATGAAAAAATATTTTTTTAAAATCTTTAGCCAGGTGAAAAAAATGACACGCGATGGTTTTTGTGCAGCTATTTTCTTTAGATCTATGAAAGAAATCAAAAAACTGAAAGATACCCAGATCGGATTTCAACCCTGGCTACAAAACCCAGAAATTGTTTTTTTCTAAAACTGAGTAGAAGCTGGATTTATAAAGCAAAACTAAAAATAGCTCTAATAAAAAAATGACTTTCATCAAACCTCAATCTTTTCCAATGCTCTGAATCTTTTTCACCGTGGGCGCCAAAATGTATAACTGAAAATATGTTATACTTCTGTGAATCCTTGCATGCAAGAATACTCAATAATGAGTCTTTGCAAATCAATTCACAGCTCTCTATCCGAGAAGACCAGGGATTGATATTGTGGCCCTTAGATTAACCCTGTTACCCCTGCAAATACAATCTCGGAACAGAGATTCAAAGAAGAGAAGCAAGAATGCTAATCTCCATGAATCCTGTTCTTGCAATGCAACAATGAAAACTAATCTAAATGGATGTAAATGCAATAAACCAAACTAATTTATTGAAATAAAAAATTAATCTACATGCAATGCATGGTAAGTTATTTTGCAAATTGTCTACTATGAAGATTAAATTTATATGCTCTAATCAAACTAATATAATCTCAAAATGATAGAGTGAATTTGTAGCGTAAGTCACGATGTAAAATTCATTGATCCTCCTTTTTGAAATGAATGGGGAGGAGGAAACTATTTATAGGCTGAAGAAGTGGAATTGAAGGCAGAACCGAGAAACTGATGTTAGGATAAATAGAAAATAGAAACAAATCTTGATTGAGTGCTTTTTAGTTTATTTCCTTTAACTAATTTGTTTCCCATTTTTTTTTTCATCATACGATATTCTTGAGAGGATATTTCATTTATTTTATTTAATTTAAGATGATAATATCTCTTTTAATAAAATAAAATAAGATTATGTAATTTAGAAATGAATATTAATAAAATAAAATAAAATTATTTAATTAAAAATAGATTTAATTAAATAGCATCATTTTATTTAAGTAATATTAACTTCAATTAAATAACATTATTTTATTTATTAAAAGGATTTATTTCTTTGATTAAATAAAATTAATGAAGCATTCAAACCTTAGGGAAAATTGAAACATTTGAAATAGTTATGAATTGATTAAGAAATTTGATTTGAAAATGTGACAATCATTGATTCAGAAAGTTGATGTTGACAAATTAAATAAATGGGGCCCAAAGTCTAGGTGACCATTTTAGGTTGCATACAAGACTTACTCACACATTCCAATCGTGATCATTCAAAGATAAAAACCACAAACCTACAAAAAAAGTTCCCAAACAAAGACTGAATATTACTTACCATTTCACGACTATCCTGACACGACTAGACCAACTAGGGTGTGAGTGTGTTTATGCTCAGTTAGGCTCATTAGGGGTTACCAAACCAAGTTCTTCTCTTGAGTGATACTCTCCCTCGTGTACTTGAGGGTTTGACTCTTTCCTGCATCCAACTTAGTGCATCATAGAGGTAGTTAGCCATTCACATGAAATACATTCGCATCACAAATCATTTGCATTATCAAAGCATTAATGTATTCATGTTACATTACATATTTATTCATCAGATTTTCCATTAGTATAAAACATATTCATTCCTTCAAGAGTAATAATAACTCAATGCATATTTCAGTATTTCATTCACCTATTAAGCATATTAAAGTTATGATTTACATTTATCATCATATTTACTCATGAAGGTAAAAATAGCTAGTCACTGAGAAACGAACTATAACACATTTTTGGTTTATTGTATTCACCTTTTGGAAATCTCTCCTTGAGATGAGCCAAAACAAGATCACCAGCTTGAAAAAATACACTTCTCTATGCTTCTTATCAACTTACTGCTTATACTACTGGTTTCTTCCTTGTATAGGAATGAATTTGCACCCCTTGTGTAAATTTCCCTTTTGCACACCCTCACTTTAGAAAATAAAATCTGAAGGCGAAATTCCACATCACCAACCTACCTTCCATCCACTTGGCATGTGTTTTGTGCATTGGTGAGGAAATTTTCATCAGGGATGCGACACGACATGTAGACATTTGTGTGGCACGTTGTCATCCCTGACAGATTCCTACATTTGGAGTTTGTAGGGATGTTACACTCCTCATTGGGACAAATTCTAACACCTTTGTGTGACCAATCAACTTGAAAATGGCTTTATTCCCTCTCATTTTGGCCTTCAAAGGAATTCATTCCACACCCACTTCATCTCTTTAACATTCAATCAATCTCTCTAGCAATTCCACTCCCTTTTCTTCACACATTTGGGATGTCTTGAGCATTCTCTTGAAGCATTCTACTAGCATTTTGATAACTCCATTGAGCATTGCAATAGTTGGTTACTCTGTAAACTTCATCCTTGCACATTTTTCTTTACCATAGAAGCTACGAGCTTGGAGTCTTGTGAGACCTCCCTTCGTCACCATTGTGGTTGTGAAATTTTTTTCAAGTTTGTTACCTTGTATTCTCCCTTCATTGGCCTTGAGTGCCTTTTGGTGGAGGTGGTATAGTATCACTTTAATTTCGCATTGTGATTTGATAGAGTAGCTTTTATCTTTTTTAGTGTTTAGTGCATTTCTTTCTATCTCCTTTATCATACTTTCTACTATGTCACTTTCTTGGCTATTCATGGAGGTGGAAACACCAAAGCGGGGGTTTGACTGAGGCAAACCCCTATACAACCCCAATAATTTTCCCTTCTTTCTTGTGTGTAGGTGAATGTGTGTGTGGAGCTCACTAGAAAACTGGTGCTTCAGTGAGTTGATATTCGTCACCTCAAGTCTTTATCTACTTTATCATTTCCACATTTACTTTTTGTACTTTATCAGTCTATTTATTTCATTAAAATTAGTTAGCTAGGTTGTGAAGTAGGTTTCTAGAATTTCCTATTGTATTTCACATTTTTTGGCCATACGGACGCCAGCACACCAGAGAGATGCCAGCGCACAGCGCTATCACCCTAGACCCACACTACCATCCTCAAACAGAGAGCTTTCTAAGGTGCAGTTAAACTCCATAAATCAGCTCGTCTAGCCCCAATTAGATTTTTGGGTCTATAGAGTGACAAAATAACTTGAGAGTGCTCTTCATTCTTGATCCTTATCCCAAAACACTCGTTAGAGTGAGGTAAGTTAGGTCAGCCCTTTGCTCTTAACTCTCTGTGACCTAGAGCCTTGGTGTGGTTGGTCCATCTCTCTTACATTTTTTCAAAACCCGATGTGATCAACGTCTATCCATTCACTTGTGTTGGGACTTCTTCTTTGCGTCTGGTGACTGTTGTGAGCTTGAGTGTTGTGAAGGTTTATGATCATCACAACCTAGTCCACAAATTTTGGGTACATTGTTAGGAGAAGTGTGCAACACCTATCTATGGAAAAGATGAAGGTCACTTCTAGTTTCACCTCTAGTTTTTCCACTGGTTTAGCTACTGACCATACCACTAGTTTTCTTATAGGTTATGCTAACAAGATGGGTTTCATGGAAGATACCACTTGTGTGCCTACCCCCCAGCATCCCCTGTGGCTTCGTCGTTAGACAAGGATGATGTTGTGCATATTCCCACATAAAACCTTTTGGCATTAGATAATAGATTGTTAGACCTGGTGAACCATTTAGAAAAAAAGCATCGAGCATGGCAAGAGCTGCTAGGCTTAATAACGAGGTGAGACATTTGTTAGGGAAGGATCAAACATGCATATAGTCTCTACGTGGCCTCACTGGTCTAATTGAAGCTTATACCCTTCATATAGGCCTAGATCGGGTACCACCCGAGGGTAAGTGCTCGATGCCTATAAAAGACAAATAGGCATTTCAATGTCCACCACATTCATATGCATGGCCGAAACAAGGCCCTCGATCAATGTCTCTTCTACTTATCAAAGGCCTAACACTCTCAAGGTGAGTAGAATACCCCTTGGGTTCAATTTCACCCCTCCTAATGCCTCTAGTGGTGGGGCCTCCAGTGGAATGAGTGGTGGTGGATTTGGTAGTAAAGGTGGTACTGGCGGAGGTGGATTTAGTGGAGGCCATGGTGGTGGTTTCAATAGTGGAGGTGGCTCTTGTGGAGGCCGTACTGGTGGTGGTGGCTTTGGTGGTGGTCACAACAGTGGCTCCAGAGGTGGCTCTGGAGGTGGCTCTGGTGGTGGTCGTTCTAAAGGTCCCATTGGGCCTTTGTCATCCTCTGACCCGGTTCTGAATGACCTTCTACAAAACATGGGTTGAATGCAAAACTAGTTGGCGAGCCTTCCTAGGCCTTTTCCCAACCTATCTTTCAACCTTTCTTCCAACATAACCCATTTTCAATAGCAATCCTGAGTACTCCCTTCCCACAAGGAATGGACATTCCCAAGTTTGAGAAGTATGGCAGTAAAGGGGATCCTCAAACACATGTGTCATCCTTTAATGCCATATGTACAAATTTTTTCCATCATGATGCTATGATGGAAAAACTATTTCCTCAATCTCTTAAGGAAACAACACTTGAGTGGTACTATTCCTTTCCCAAAAATTCTATATTTTCATTTGATCAACTTGTAAATCAATTTCTCCAACAATTCCAAGCTAACATCGGTCTAAAGATGACCTTCTCAGATCTTGTTTAGGTTTATGCATAACCTTATTTCACTCAATCTAGCCAGTTTTCATGCTCAAATGCCTTACCATTTGCAAAATTTTAAACTTCACATTTTTCTTGCCCACAATTTGCAAATTGAGTCAAATTTGAGATTCTAGTTGTTGGAGCTTAAAGGATTTTTGGGTTCTGCTTTGCAATGTCCAATTACCCCACTACCCAAATTTTTCTCAAAATGAACCTATTTTGTGGAAGATATGGAGATTTTTGTCTCTCAGCTGAAGCATAGTTTGAGCATCATCTTATTGGTTTCAGACATGCAAGACTGCTTGAGTAAGAATGAGCTTGTGCCATTATAATATGCAGAGATCTTCATCAAATATTATGGATGGAAATGCTTTCGAGCCGTAAAATAAGCACTAAGGAAATTGTAGTTGGAAGTAGCATTTGCAAATTACTTGATTGGAATTGATACGAGGAATACAAACTTATTTTCTTAGAGTAAGTGGAGTCAAATATCCATTTGAAGTTCTTTCCTGAAAACCGCACAAAATACTTATGGATACAACTATTTTTGAGTTTCTTCCAAGCAACAATTTCTTTGGTAGAATATGCAATTTTCTATGAAATATTTTTAGGATTGTTTTCAATAATTGATGAACACTTAATACCTCTTTGTACCCGCAGCTAATGAAAGTTGTTCCTAGGCAATGCTTCATCAATCGAAGCTAACATAATATGAAGAATGATATCAATCCAACATCTGCTTTGCTAAAGGCCAGAGATGTTTGCAAGGATTGATATCTTTGATGAAAATATCATTTCAACACTCCATGCCATCATAGCCTTGTAACATTATTGGAGGGTATTATTTGAAGCAGGCCCCTTTGTTTTTGGGAATTTACTTAGTTCCTGAACTCCAAATATCACCGACTCTTTGTTGTCAGGTAGCTTGTGAGGTTTTGAACTCCGTATGTCACCAATGGTAAGGTTCAAAGCCAAAGGTTTTGAAATGTGCCGACCACCCAAATTCTCTATCAACATAAGCACAATGGTGCCCATGCTTAGAATCCAATAATTATGGGATATGCATCTGATGGATTGGTTGAGAAAGCTTCAAAATATTTAAAGTAGATGAAATCAACAGGTGTGAAATTCAAGTCCCACAAACATTGTCGACATCCTCCTAGTGGCCAAATATGGACATCAAATGCGGAAGAATATACAAGGATGACACTAACTATGATGACATGCAATCTACAGATGATGATGTATCATGCCCCCTTCCTAAGTAGAGGCATCTCACTACATTTATCGATGCCAGTAATCCAATAATGGCTCGGGTGGCCTTCTTGTCTATGATGGTTGGCTCCCATGTTACAGAAGCTATAGCAAATGCAACATTCACAATTTTATGCGAGGATGATATTTTTGTGAGCCAGATTACAAATTCCCAACTTCAAAAATCTTCAAAAAAATGATATTGCAGCAAGCATGCAAGGAATGTTGGAAAGGGATTTTCAAATGGAGGATGGCAAAAAAAAGGAACTCCATAAAGGGTCTAACAAAGTTAATGAAGACATTGAACCTCTTTGTGTTGACAAAAATTAACTCCAACAATGGAAGAGAAACCTACGACTACAAAAATATCAAAGTCAGTAGTTGTGCAAACAAAGCTTTTGGTAGATCAAGAAGAACAAGATATTAAACATATATTCTACAATATTATTGAAAAATTAGATAAAGCGGGTACAAGAGATTTAGAAGAATTTTTTGAAAAGATAAATCAAGCTCTGTCTAGTAAACCTTTTCCACTAACAAGTGATCAACAACATAATTTATCATGGGAAGCTACAATAGATTGATTTATAAGTTGTTCCAAGTTGGATGATTTCAAAAAAAAGAATGGTGAATCCTTATATTTGGTTCCATCCAAACCAAAAATGGAACAATGCCATTGTCAATATCAGTGATTAAACTAAGGTGGTGTGTTGACGATGGATTTGCATTTACACATTGTCTTGTTTCTAGCATTGAAGCTACTAGGATCACATCTAGTGTCATCACTGGTATAATACACCCAGATGAAAAATAATGCAAGAACCTAGTAAATTTTGCACCTCATACTAAGTATGAGCACTTGTAGAAATAGGTAATCAAAATAGTTTTACAAAATCAAGCTCATGAGGAGGGGTGCTATTGAATATTAGAGTCAATATATTCCAATCTGGTCAGAAGCAAGAATGAATTGTCTTCATGAAACTTAAATGCATAATGATAATTTCTCTACTGGTAGCAATTAATAAATGATGCAAACTAGTTAAGCATGGTGGGGAATAGGAAGATCATAAGCCAAAACAAATCTCCAGATCTCTCTCATTTCTACTTGTGAAGAATCCGAGAATTTGGTTTCTACATTGTCTTAAGTGTCATGGGCTTAATGAAATCATGTCATTCAATGAGAAAATGATATTCTAGAATTATTACGCTGATTTTAAAGGAATGTGAGGTCAAAGCAAAGCACCAACAGATCACTAGTGGTGTGTCCCTTATGACTTACTAGATCTCAACATATGATTTTTCCTAGCCAATGGAATTGCATCACATGCATTATGAAGGAAAGGAATGAAGTTCCAATTTGGTGAAGAACCTTTGGACTAGAATGTTACTGGTGCATCAATATGTTACCTGGTGTTGTAGAGCATTATATTTTTCATGATTGTTATGAGGTTTGATCTCCTGCCTTCCATTTATGTTTGTTGGACTTCAGTAAAATCTTGGTTTACACAAAAGTTAGATAGAAGGCATTATTCAGAATTTCCCAAGTGTGTAAAAGAACCTTTCATCATATCTATTGTTGAATCACATGCTTCAGTGCTTGAAGATGAGGAGGAAGATTTATGAGTAGAGCAGTTAAGAGATCACCCTTTACTTTGTTTATTTCATCCTTAGGGTTAAAATCATCATTTTCTACCCCCTCATTCTCTGAAGATTTCCCTAATGTGGTAGCATTCTTTTTACCTCTTGTTGTAGGCCCCATCATGATGGTAGAAAATAATTTTTCAATAAATCACACAAATAAATTCAAAATAGTTGAAAATTTTGCTATGAATTACCAAGGACTAGGTCACACTCTAATAGAAAAATCTCCCTGAAATTAGGTGATTTGCAGCCTTGTGAGCAAATTTTTTGGAAACCATAATTTCCTAATAAATTACTTATTTTTGCTTCAATTTCTCTAAAAATTCTAATGTATCTTCCTATGATATTTCTTCAAAAACCCACAAAAATAAGGAATCGGCTCTTTAATATGTGGGAGATATGATATTTCAAAAAAAAATGGACAAAAACCCTAATTCTACAATAAATTACTCAATTTTTCTTTAATTATTCTAAAATATGGACTGTAGCATCTTGAAAATGTCCTTCAAAAACCCTTTAAAAATAAAACAAGGATTCACTAAAATCTAGGAGATATAGGTTTCACAAAATGACCTCCAAAATTGAAAAAAATGCCTTGTCATAATGGTGCCAAGATCAAGCTCTGATACCACTTGTAATGAAATAACTTACACAATAGAAGAATATGATATGAAATATGATGCAAATACTTGATAATAACTGAGTATAACAAGCCACTTTTAGGGAGAAAGCCTCCAAATATCTCCAATGAGAACACAATTCACAATATGATAATGAAATAAGACTCACAACCTCCTATATATATACCTATTTATGCCTAGGATATCACCTAGGTTGACTTAGATAACCCTATATAATCCCTAGGCCGACTTAATCAACTAAATAACAATATAATAATGATAATATGACTTAATTAGGAGTTAACTAGATAGCCACAAGCTGACTATTCATAACCTGATGTACTCTAATATTAAGGGCATATCAACCTCTCATTATAGGACCTCCTAAACCTTATGGCCATATCCTAATCTTTGCAAAACAACTTACTAGTAATCATGTGTCAAAACAACCAAGTTATCATACAATTGCTCACACATATAAGACTAGAAATAATAAGCAACCAAAACAATAAGCAACCAAAAAAAACTCCAACATCCATTCCATTGGATCAATCATACCTCCCACTTGCATCTAATATCCAATAGCATAGTGGTAAAGAATATGATCTTGTTGAACAACTTTGTAAAACTCATTCTAAGATCTCCTTATGGGTGTAGACACTGCAAAATGTCCCAAATGATATCATACACTTGAATTAGGTATACTAACACTGTATCATCCTCGAACCCATCCTCTTTTTGCTTAATTAATTAAATTATCCTAGATATTTAATTAGTTATATCATTTGCATCTATTAACCTAATTAATTTAATCGGGTTAATTCACCCCCATTTGTTCTAACATTTCATCTCATCAAATTAAATAAATCAAACTATTTAATTTCAATCCCTAATTCTTCTTATTTAATTAAATAACCCTACGTTATTTAATTAAACGTCATTTCACCTTCCCCCATTCATTAAATCATTTTATTTAATGAATACCATCTAATTCTTCTAAATCCCCTAATTGCATAATTAACATTGTTTAAATTGTCAATTTTCTTAATCTAATTCCCCGCAACTTGCAAAGGAATAATCCAAGGGAATATTCCCATGGAATATTCCTTCCCCTTTTGCACAATTAAAATTTGTTTTAATTTGCTAATTAACTATTTTCCCTCACCCATGAGAATATTCCAAAGAATATTCGCTCTTCTCACTCATTTGAAAAAGGGAATATTCTTACAAGACTTCATGTGCAAGTTAGCTTGTGACCTCTTGTGCAAGTTAATTTGTGACCTCTTGTATAGGTCAAAAGTGTGTTTGTTTGAAGGAATATTAACCCTTGATTAAATCTTATCTTTCATTCTCATCTGTTGATGAGAATCCATGATCCATGCCTCCAACTTCTTCCTGTTGGCCTTGTCATTGCACCAAAAGGTTGACCTATCAATGCCTAATACAAGTGTTAGTTAAGGTCCACAGGAGGTGGTTAGACCATGTCACAAACCCAAGTGTCGTGTTGGACAAGGATGAACAAGGGACACACCATCTTGCAACAATCCTCCACAACACAAGCGAGGGGTTTGAACCTATGACTAGCTCTGATACCAATTGTTGGCCTTGACATTGCACCAAAAGGTTGACCTATCAATGCCTGATACAAGCATTAGTTAAGATCCATAGGAGGCAGTTAGACCATGTAACAAACCCAACCATCGTGCTGGATAAGGAAGACCAAGGGACACACCATCTTGCAACACTTCCATCCTTGACCATTGATTAACCTTTTTGATCTCAACCATTCATTTCTCATTTGCTTTCCTATAAATAAAGCACTATTTGGAGACAAATGGATCCATATTTTTCAAAGAAAACTCATGTTTTTGAAATCACTCACACTCACACTAATATTTAGCACATATTTAGCATCTTTTTTAGTTTATTTTAATTGCATTAATTAGCTTTAATCTTCCATTAATGGATTCCATGATCACATAATGCATCCATTTAGCTTGTTTGTGAATTAGGGTTTGAATATTTTAGTTTAGATTCCATCTAGATTAGCTTAGCATTTGCATATCTTCATAATTTTAGCATAAAATCATGTTAAGTTAGCTTACATCATGCTTATTTAGATTAAAATAATGTTTTTGTACACATCTCACAACCGTTCCATCAATTTTCTTCAATAAAATTGACTGGAACAAGCTCATTCATACACAGGATTGGGAAAGGGTCATCATTTCACATCAACACGACACCACTCCTACAATGGGATAGGTTTTAGATGGATTAGAGTAGGAATTTTAAAGCTTCGTAGTTTAGCATAGTTTTGATAAATGCTTAAGTTT
This sequence comes from Sequoia sempervirens, assembly GCA_007258455.2. Classification (NCBI taxonomy): domain Eukaryota; kingdom Viridiplantae; phylum Streptophyta; class Pinopsida; order Cupressales; family Cupressaceae; genus Sequoia; species Sequoia sempervirens. The sequence goes on along the minus strand of VDFB02000015.1, from coordinate 210,787,142 downwards.
AGTTTTCATTTTATTGATCCTATTGAGGTTGATGTTATGGCTTCATTATGCTTTGATTCTTCATGGATCAAGCATAATCGGCCCATGCTAATCTATCAGTCATAGTGGGATTTAATTCAAAAATCACTTGTTTATCATGGCATGCTTCAAAATACTTTGCAAAACATTATTGTCCCTCCTAGTGTGCAACCAAATGATGCGGTAGCTTTGATTGAGAGTATGAATTCACCCAGTATGGACATTGGCTTTCATCAAAATGAATTACCCCCTTTGGAAACACAAAAAATGAAATGATGCCTTGATGATAATGACCAGTATTAACAAGATTGGGATTATATGTACCCTTATTGACAATGGTTCGAGGATTAATGTTTGTAGTGTAAATATTTTGGATAGAATTGGAGCAGAAAAAATTTAATTCAACCTACTAAGATGTCAATCAAAGGTTTTGAGAACGTGGAAATAAAACCACTTGGTGTGATAATGTTACCTGTTAAAGCTAGTAAGGTTGTGTTGTAAACTCCCATCCACGTCATGCCCCATGATGCTTCATACAATATTCTCTTGGGTAGACCATGGATCTATGATATCAAAAGAGTTCCTTCAATGCTTTATCATATAATAAAATGCACTTACAACAATAAGGTTTACATGATAAAAGCTCATCCAAAATTTGATAATTACTTACAAACTAAAATAGGGATGAAAAACCCTTTGAGATCATTGACACCAACTACAAAAGTGGAACCTTTACAACTTGAAGATAAAGATGAATATCTTTCATCAATGACAAAACTGTTGGATGATTTTTTGGGTTCATTAGATTTTACACCTACATTCATGGAGGAATACAAGATTACACCATCAAAATCAGGAAAACAGAAAGAAGTTGTAATGGTATCAACACAACCTATCATTGAATCATCAAAAATATTTGAATCCATATTTTCTAGTAAGGAGGAAAACACAAATTATACAACTACATATGATGAAAGTGATTATGAAAACCACCTTCTTCGAAAGAAATGGAAGCCATTTATGGAAGATATTATCAACTTTTAAAACAAATTGGCTATAATGGAAATGGATGTGGTGTAAAAGAACAAGGTATATGTGTCCCCATAAAGCCTAACATGCAAGAAAAATAAGATTTCTTAGTTTTTATCCTTCAAAAATAAAAATAAAACATAAAAACACCTTCACTTAATCATACAAGAGACAAATAACATTAGTTGTTGCTCCTTGCAATGTGGTAGTTGTACCATAACATAATCACTACCATGCATGGGGTATAAACTAGGATTTATGCAATCATATTTCATCTCGCAAGGAGTAGCATATCATCACTCATATTGGGCTTATCTTTGTCCCTATAGTTGGGGGGCAAGGGGTTAGGTAGCCTTGTGTTAGGTGCATTCCTTCTAGCAAGGGGTCCCTTCCTATCTCCTTAAAATATTAGTGTAGCAAGTACACTAATATTTTAAGTGGGGCCATATAGTCTCACACTTATTATTTGCATAAGAAATGGTCCCTTTTTAGTGATGATCTCCTAGAAAGTGTGACCTTGGAAATGAAAGTGCGGCCTTCTTAATATATGTTGTCTCTCCTTTTTGGTGATATTGGGCTTGATATCCTCTAAGAGTGTGACCTTTCTTGGCATATGATTTTCTCCTTGGTGGCAATGCTATGCTTAGTATTCCCTAAGGTATGAGTTTATGTTCCACAACTAGTCCTCTCTTGGTGGTGATGTCATATGTGATATTCCCTAAGGTGTGACCTTTCATGTATTGAGCAAAGCTCCTTTATTTTTTTAATAAATCACCTTTTTGTGGTGGTGTTGTTATTACACCCTTTGAGGTTTTGGCCTTATCTTTTCATTGTTTATGTACCTCCTTAGGAAAGTTTATGTACCTTCTTATGTGAGTTTAGCATTTTTGTCTCACTTTGTTCACACACATTGAACTTAGTGATGTGTTGACATAGCATCTTGATCATTTTATGGTACCTTATCAAGGTTATCAGGGAGTATAACTCTTAGTGTGTTTCTTATTTTGCTACTTTGTCTTGGGGGCTCACCTAGTGAATATCAAAATTCACTAGCTCGTGGTGCCTTCTATTTGTGATTCACATAGAAAATATTAGAATTTTCTATTGTGTGATTCATGAATGCCTTAACATGGTCACCGAGCATAACACAACTTTCTTGCTAGTAGAGCTATGTGTTTCATAAGTGTTTAGCATAACAAAACTTGCTAGCCTTGTGGAACCCATCATATTGCATTGATACCAAGCATAACACAACTTGATAGCTAGTAGATCCATGTGGCTCATGAGTGATGTGATATAACAAAAAAAATTAGTCCTCATGAGAGAATTCCTTTATTAGATGGATTCCATTTGGTATTTGAGACAATTTAAGACTGAGGTCTCTTTACCTTACTAACTCAAATCCTTTTAGTACTAACCTTGTGTTTTTAATGTGTGTATTTTATGTATTTTCTTTGTGTTTGCATCGTATTTGCATTATGTTTGTGTTCATTTTGTTGTCATCTACATGTTATGTTAAGTCATTTATTTTTACCGTGTATGCTTCATGTTTTTTGACATGTATGTTTATGTATGCTATCTTGCTGCATATCATCCATGTGTGTGTTCCTTTGTGTTTATGTTGTCTTTCTATGGGATCCTAGATCCTAGGGTCTTTTTTACTCCCCTAGATACTTAGTCATCCCATATCTTCAACATTTGGACAATCAAACTCCTCTTGACACAAATTTTCTACTTTAGTGTGAGTCTAAGTGTAAGTTCATACTCTCACTAAAGTAGGGGCTAAATATAACATTATAAATTGTCACCCTTGAAAATTTCACACTATGTTTTGTCCCCTCTAAATTATTGAGCCTAATTATGTACCTAATTTCCTAAATTATGCATTCTATAGCCTATTTTTACCATTTTTTGAGAAATTGCAAGCATTGAACAAAGGCATTCATTTAATGTTTTTCCCTCGACACCTTATTTCCTAGAAAATAGGGCCAAGACTGGTACACCCTTGGGCATTTGAGTCCCCCTATTTTTTTGAGATCCAAATTTGAATATGATGGCGTTGATATTTTAACATTTGAAATTCAAATTGCAAATGTCGGTTATTAGGACTTAATTTGTGGTAAATTAGAATAAATGCTGATAAATACCTAGTTATTGCATCATTTGAAATCTCTCTAGAAAACTATTGGAAAAATTATTATCAAGAGCATTATCAAGCAAGTCAAGAGCAACATTTCAAATCTTTATTGCAACAATTTATGATCCAAGCATCATGTCAAATCCTATGTGAGTTTATATGTGTTTATTTTATTATTGTTTGTGAAGGACAACCCTTGTTGTAGGTCTCCAAGCAATTCAAGCATTCAAGCAAGCAATATCCAAGACCTTGAGATGATGTACATGACTTTATTCCTTCAAGGAATACATTTAAGAGTGGTGAGTTGCAACACTTGGTGGATTCATCATTCCATCCTATCATTTATCATTTTATCATTGACATTACCATTGTGGAAGTGGAAACACTAACACGGGGTTTGACTAAGGCAAGCCCCTAAATGGCACAACCCTTCCTCTCTCTTTGAATGTAAAGGATTTAGGTTTGAAGGAGATTTAAAGAAGCTTTAGGATCCATTTTACATTGTTGCATTCAAAACCCTACATCTTTTCAAGCTATGAAAACTCACCTACAAAATTATTCGATAGTGATCTGATAAAATTTTAAGTAGAAATGGGAATCCCAAATTTGACACAAGAGGACTGCAAAACTCAGAAGGAAATCCCTACAAGGAAATAGATTCCCTTGGGAACCTATGTCCTCCTACTATATCCAAATTTTTAGGATAGGTACATAGCATTCTACCATTCCTAGATCTACTTGCAAATCCCTGTTTCAATCTGTCAATTATCAGAAGCTTGCATTTTTTATATTAGGTCACATAGTCTAACTGTAATCAGGGAAAATCAATTCCAATCCATTTCAAGATCCTAAAAGATTAAAATCTAGGTCTAATTGGCTCACCTTCATGGTTGAAAGTCAATCTAATTACCTTGTTGATTTACATCCTAATGTACCCTTGAAAAGGGAGCAAAAATTAACCCTAGGTTTTACTCATTAAACTTAGGGTTCACTTTTTCTTTGTTATAGGAACTATTTGAAAATGTAATTTATCAATAAATCATCTCCATAATTCCATTATTTATAAGAAATCCTTAGGATAATAAGTATTGGTAATACTAAAACATTGATCATCAATGTCAAGAGCAATCCACACAACACAATGGTTTGAATCTTCCCTTAAATTAATAATGAAATTAAATGCAAGGAAAGTGAAATGTAAGCCCTATTGCCACCATACTCATGCAAGGTGGTGAAATTGAAATTATGAGTCCATATTGTGTGCATAATCATATGAAGCAAAAAGAATAACCTTAACTTCATGTAGATATATAACATCAAGTGGGCTAAATTTTTGACATGTATATTGAACAAAAAACTTACAAGAAGTTGAAAGGAAATTTGAAGTAATTAAATCATTTCCATATAAATATCATGAGAGAAAAATATGTAAAAATAATTCAAAATTCACAATGTAAAACAATAACAAACATACCACAAGATAACATTGAATGTACCCTAGGAAAACAATCTCAAGGAAATAACCTAGCCTCCAAAAGTAGCCACATAATTAATGTATTATCTCAAGAAAAAAAATTATAATACATTTGTAGAGTCTCCATATAAGACTTTTGAAGCATCATGTTCTTTGATGCATTCTTCCATGTGAATAAGAAAATAAGAACCATGTAGTTATTAATCCCAATCAATGCTTCCTTTACTCACACGTGCAACCTACAAGAGATATTCAATCCAACATCAACCAACAAGTCAAAAGTTACACAAATCAAACTCAATAACTAATCATGTAATGCTTTCTTTTATAAGACAAGCTTGCATAAAACCACTAAGTGTTATTACATAAACCACACACTTCAATACTATGAGCTCAATAAACCATAACCCTAAATTAAATATTTTTTTTACCATGTTTTCTCAATAATAAATATTTTTCCAATATGATACCCTCACTAAATATTTATCTCAATATAACATACAATATATAAGTGTCCCCAAGAATGCCTAACCCATGTGATATCCATATCTATAAGATGCACCACAATTAAACATTTAGTTTTACTAATTAGTGTAGACACTTAAAAATGTCCCGAATGATACTACACACTTGAAACCAATATCCTAACATTGTTTCATCCTAAATTTCATCCTCTTTTTTCCTGTTTGATTAAATAAGCCTAGTTATTTAATTAAACGTATCATTTTCATTTATTAATCTAATTAATCCAATTAGGTTAATTCCTACCCTCTCACTCTAGCATTTCATCTAGGTTTAATTGAATAATCAAATTATTTAATTTAAACCCCCTAAGTCTTCTCATTTAATTAAATAATCCTATATTATTGAACTAAATATCATTTTGGATCCCTTTACATTAAATAAGCTAATTACTTAATGGATATCATATTATTCCTCATCTTGCACATTAAAATTTAGTTTTAATTACTAAATTGCTAATTTCCTCACCCATCCACTTGCATTTGGAATATTCCAAAGGAATATTCTCCTATTTGGCTCCAAAAAGGAATGATCCTTTTCAAACAAACTTCTTAAAAAACTTTCAAAGTTGTTACAAAGTGTGTTTGTTGAAATCATTGTGAACCCTTGATGCTTTTCTTGATCCATGTGATCTTGGATTCTCATCCATTGATGATAATCCTTGATCCATGTTTCACCCTTCATTCATTATTGACCATTGATTGATTAAATCGATTTGATCCCTTGATTCTTCATTTGCTCTCCTATAAATATTTCATCATTTGGAGAGAAATAGACCTATCGTTTGATAGAAAAGTTATGTTGTTGAAATCCATACTCACTTGCATCCATATTGAGCATTTATTAGCATTTTAGATTAATCTTCATTTATATTAGCTTAAGCATCCATTAATGGCTTCCATGTTAGTTTAGTTTGCATCCATTTTAGCATAGTTTGCATCCATGGCTTGCATCTTTGAAATTTTTTTCCATTTAGCATAGATAGCATCCATATTTATCAAGAATTTTAGCATTTAGTACTCATCTTCATCATGTTAAACTAGTTTTATACCATGTTTTGTTCATCTTCCATTAGTTTCATCAGTTTTCATCAATAAAATTGATTGAAATGGCTCATATTATCCAAGGTATTGGGGAAGGGTCATCATTCCACATCAATGTGACACCACTCCCCCAATGGGATAATATTTGAGGTCTTAGAGAAGGTTTCCTTTATGTTTTCATGTTTTTCATGTTTAGTTTAATGGGTTCTTGTTCTTTGAAATTTTGAATATCTCATTGGGATCATTGCTTAGGGGATTAAACAAGATTTAAATTCATTTGGATCTAGCATATTTAGTTCATACTATGACTTTGATCACATTTTGGTGCTAGGAGGGCTATACTAATCAAATATGATGAATTTCTCTTTAGATTTTCGTGTTCTTGATTTTTCAGATACAACGATGCTTTTGGAGGCTAGAGCGATGCCATTGTTAGGCGTTTCCATATAGTGGTGCCTTTGTAGGAATTAAAATGACAGTAAAATCTAGTGGTGCCTTTTAATTTAGTGATGCTTTTTAAATTTTGGATTTATCGTAGATTTATAAAAGGAAATTCCTTTGATATAGTGACACTTTTTTCATCACTATTTGCTACATAACAACACTTTCAAAACTTCACTAGAGCGATGCCTTTGAATTGTACCTACACCTTTTCTAATTAAAGTGATGACTTTGTGATCAATGGCGCCTTTTATTGGTAAACAAAACAGAGAGTTAATTTTTGCATGTGCTTTAAATTTTTGATTTCATATGCTCTCTTATATCTTACTGACATCTGGTTTTTGTTTTTGAGGCTAATTGGTTTTGCATATTTAGAAACATTTGAAGTGAAGGAGCATACTATCATTCATCCATACATTGTTAAAAAGTGTTTTTACACTTATGGGATAATTATAACCCATCATATGTTTCTTTGCTTTATGTTTTAGGACCACTGAACTTCCATTGAGTTTAAAATTTACTTTCAAAGTTGGTTAAAATTGGACCCACACATCCTCATTTTGGCAACATCGGTTAAAATTGTACAAAACAATAAAAAACTTCCATTGGTGCGTAAAATGAAGCCATTTTTCTATGTTGGATTAAAATGAATGAGTGCTTGCTTTTCTTGTGTACACTTGAAGTGTGTATCCACTCCCCTTGCACTTTGTGTGATCTTGGGTGAAGAGAAACACTCAAGTGTACTTTCATTGTTTGTGTGCACTTGTAGTACATACACACTCCCTTTGCGCTTCGTACAATCTTGGGTGAAGAGAAATAATCAAGTATAATTCCATGCTTTATGTCACCCTGAAGAGGGGACTTACTATGAGATACATCCTGCAATGGAAAACTCGTAGGAAAGTTCTTTCCAGCACGTTTACTAACTAGCTATAGTAAAGGTTATGAAATTGTGAATAGCTTCAATCTGGGGCATCCATAACATATTGCGCCTAATCCCACACATTAAGTGGAATAGGAATGGTTAAAGAGCCTTAAGTGGCCAGCAAGTGAATATGCATCTTAGTTTTCTCAATTTGTTGTCATTAAGAACCTTGTTTAAGTAGTGGCCAACTTTTTCCTTCCAAAGAGTTATTTAAAGTGGTGCATTGGAACTTAGATTCCAATAAGTTACTTGCCATGTCCTATTTTAGTTTAAGTGTAGAGGTTAAGAGTTCATTCTTAACATACCTCTACACTCTTTCCTCAATTGCATGTAAAATCATCTCTTCTACTATGAAGGGAATGAGGTAAGCCCACTAAGAAGAACATACCCACTTGAGCTAGGAATATTATATTGCTTGCAAGTCAGTTTAACACATTACTTTGTTTCAAAACATCTTAAACACACATCAACATGTTCATCAAATTTCAAACCCTTTGAAAAGTGTGAATACCTTTTGAGGAGTCCTATATTACTGATTTTCCCTAAGGATTCTATCTTTAGAGGCTTCTAAATATTTGGACTCATATCTTCATTCACACTTTCCAAAGTTAACACAGGGAACTATGGCCTTAGCTTCTTTATTTTCACATAATGGACCTTGTGGAATGAGGGTTTCTTATACATGGACATTTAGTTTGAACATTAATTAACACTTTCTTGATGTCATGGTAATGAAAAAATCTCTTTAAGCAAAGATTAAATCAAATGAACACCCCACATTGATTATGTTCAAACATTGACACCCCAAACACAAGAAAAATTGGGACAAGGAAAGTATTGAAAAACATTGAGTCCAAGTTCTATTTCCAAAATCATTGAGTTCTATTAACAAAATAATTGGGTTCTATTTTACCAAAATCATTGAGTTCTTAAGGTTTTATCACTTTAGAGGTATAACATGTTTCTCGCTACTTTGGTCTTGCAAAATAAAGGTTCACTTTGTTGGAAAAACATGGACAGACAACTGAGAGGGGGGGGGTGAATCAGTTGTCATAGAATGATAAACTTTTCAATACTTTACTTAACTTAATCTTAGATTTGATGAATAAACAATTAACACATCAGAGAGATAGAGAATACCAAGAATTATTTTTTGTGGAAACCTTGTTAGGGGAGAAACCAAGGTGGATGTTAGTCCACAAGATTATACCTTGTTAAAAGTATAATGAAATCCATAAAGGGGAATGCACATGAATTCAAGCACACTACCTAGAGCTCACTACTCAATTATAGAAGGGGATAACTGCCCAAAAATACATAATAGGATTAAAATCTGGAGGGTATGAACTGAGAAAATAGCTTCTCCACAAGCCTGATTACAATTCCAATTAAGCACATAAAACTCCTTCACAAACTACTTCACACTTCAATCGATCTTCTTCACACTCTACTATGTAATCGAATGATATTCACACATGCACACATAAGAGCACACTCAACACCTTTTAGACTCACTACACTGATGAAACAATTGCTCTTATATATCTGCTACATGAGATTTCATCAATAACTTAGTCGGCCAAGAAAATAAAACATATTTTCAATGTTAGCTCAAATTTACAAATAAATTTTTAAATGTGAATCCACTAAGGTCGGCCACAACATAGTGGGGACCCAAATTAAAAATTCCAACAGAAAAATACTTCAATTAATTTCACCTCGAAGATCCACAACACACTACCACCATGTTAGCCAAGAACAAGAAAAACTGAACATACGTAGGAAATATTTCTAACCATGAGCACACCAATCAATGTGTATGTACCACAAATATAGAGAACGATCTAGAAGATCCAAGAGCACCAAGAAACAATAGAGAAACATCTGCAACAACTAATATTTCCATAATCACACAAAATTCACTCAGGAACACTGACAAAAACCACAAAAATACTGTCAGACCACAACATGATCAAATCTATACACGGACCTCTAAAACTTCTAGTAGATGATCTAGATACACTTAGTAGAAAACCATTTAGTCCACAACAACTAAACTTCAACGTAAAGAACAAGACGCCTTCATGACCTGCACAATTCCATTGGGGACTTGGAACACTTTCTTTTACAATTTTCTCAATATCCTCAACATATACAACCTCTAATACACCAAATGCTAATAGTGTTGACATCAATGAAAACCACATATCAGCAACACATCCACAACATCCAACACACTTTAGGTTAACATTTTGGGTCAAAACATTTTATCCATCATCATCATATTTGACATTTCACCTCACCAACTTTGGAAAACTTTTGGACGCATCAACACTTTGAACTTAGGCATTTATCAAACCAATCTTATACCTTAGCTACTTTGTATGTGAAATGGATCCTTTTACATACACTTAGTTGAGTTAGTTATCACATTTATGGACTAGTTTATCTTAAAGGTGACAAGTCTACCATAAATATTTACAAGTTCATTAACATATTTTATGCAAACATCAAAAACATCAACCCTATAGTCAAAAGTTTGTCCAAAAGTTTATAAAGTTCATCTCCCCGTATCATTCATCCTTTTCATCATGCATTCAAACCATTGGTCCAAAACAACTTAGAGGGTCCCTTTTACCAAAATTTGATTCAACTAAAGAGTTTTGACACTATAAATCTCAACACACCTCTCCCATAGTTGACCCACAATTTATGGTTACAATAGGATCACAACACAAGATAATCATGGAGAAAACCAACACCAAATCTACCACAAGTAATCCTAACCCACAAGGATTTAATCCTAGGAGTCATTAAGTATGAGGTAGAATATGTCACAAACAACCCCCTTGATCTCACAGAGGAAGACATCATTGAATATCAACAAGATCCAAAGACAAGTCACATTGTTAACACCTTGATGAAGAAGAAACCTACTCAATATATGATGACTTTAGCAAAGCAAGGGGCTAAACTCCCTTTTACATTTGACTTTGAAACAATTAGGGAAACACCCTTAGACAATTTGGCTTTTGTTCCTCCCACTTTCAATGCACAACCCTTAACACAAGGATTAACCACAAGTCCTAGTCTTGCAACTAGAGTCACAGCAAACCTTGGTCTCACATCTAATATAGAAGGAAACACACTTTTGGGTACTCAAAACACCACCCTTCCTTGGACACCAACATTTGGTGCCCCTACCATTCTTGAACACCCTCTTACATCCACACAAACAACTTGCATTCCATGATGCAACAACAACCTTGACATTTTAAGTGAAACCATCTTCATCCATCCCCACAAGTACCCAAAATGTGCCTAATATTCCACAAGGCAATATGATCTAAGCACCTCAAGACCAAGGACAAGTGAGCACCATCATACAAGGGAAAACTTTAACACAACAAGGTTTACCTTCATCAACCAATCCACAAGTCGACACATCCAAAGAATTGGTTCCCATATCAACCCCATCAATCATCAATCTAAACCAAATCAACACATTGATCACAAAACCCATCAACCAAGGAAAAACCTTGGTCCCCAATCAAACACAACAAGGGAACCCTCAACACATTGGTCAAGGGAACCCTTCTAATCAATTGAATCAAGGTCCAAGTGTGTCATTGACATCACAACACCAAATGGAGCCATCATCATTACCATTGGTCCCCCCAAACCATGCAAAATCAAATGGGGCCCAAAACCTACATTCCTCTTGTGATACAAGAGGGATTCACTGCACACGGGTCTCTTTATTCTCAAGAGATCACTAGGGAATAAACTGCCCTTATACACCTCAGAATAAGCAAGTCAATGAGAATGTAGAGGAGTATAATCGAGTTATGTTTTAGAGAAAGTTATTTAAGATCCTGAGAGAGTGAAACCCTAAGATTCCTATCCTAGATGAGTGAGCTCTAGGTCAAAAGATTGCAGCGTGGTTTCAAAACCCCAGTGCAGCGCGATGTCGTCTAAAATACGTGCTGGTGTCCCAAGCAATAGAGGGCTCAAGAACTCAAGTGGATAGAACCAGGTCTTACTTCTAAGCTCAGGTCTAAGGTGTACTAAGAAAAATAAATAGATAGGAAACTAGAAACTATAAAAAACACAAGGGGGCTTGGAGAGAGCTTACCTTTCACTGAACGTTCAACTCTTCACTCCAAACTCCACTTTCCACATACACACAAAAGAACAAGGGGAAAAGGTTGGGGCTGTATAGGGGCTTGCCTCAATCAAACCCCCATTTTGGTGTTCCCACCTCCACATAAAACCAAGTTGGAAAGGAGTAGAAATGAAGTAGATAAAGCATGTGGTGAAAGCAAAACCCACTCAGGAGTATAACTTGCACCATGAGATAGTAAATAAACAAGTTGGGAAGGAAAGTGAGTGAGAGAGAGAGAGAGCATTACCCATGGGCCTAGACCCTCTCCAGAGAACACAGACGCATCATTGAGTGATTTCTTGAGAGTTGTTACTGCTTGAAGGACCTCAGTCCGACATGGATTTTCTTGTGAGAGTGCTACTATCAAGGATGAAGAGAACTCTAAACTGGAGCAAGTGGTAAGAGAGCTTGAATGAATGGCTTCCAACCCCAAATGAGAACAAGAAAGGGGTTTTTAATGTATGCAAGGGTGACAAAGGGCCATTACATCTAGAATCCGACTACTAGGGCACGAGTCAAAAGAATTAGGATTCGAGATTCCTTGTTTCAAACTCGAAAAAATTGCTAGTACACTAGCGCATCACGCAGACGTCTGTGCGCTGCGCAGGTGTCCAAAGCCTAGATTTTTACTTTTGTTGGTCTGCCACAAGTCCTCATGGAGCCAAAATCGTGAAATTTTGACTCATGGGGATTTTGTCATTAATGCTCTAAGGTGTCATAAATTCTAGGCAAAAATGCAAAAATGTGGAATTGCCCCTAGGTGCAATTCTATGACATTACATTTTTCCCCCATTTTAGTGGGCTCAATTTTGGAAAAAATCAACCTCACTAAAGTAGAGAAGAAAAATTTCACTTGAATTTTAAATTTTATGGATTTGCATGCTGAGAAAAAGGGACCATAGAGGGCACCAAAGTCGAGCTAACTGGTACCAAAGGTGCTCCCAACAACTGAGCTCAACAAACAATGACAAAATGGTCATGAAAAATTGTTCAATACTTTAACTCGCAAAACTCAAATTTTGGGTCAACCTCGAAAAATCAGAAGAAGCTACAATGGGGAGAAGAATGATCAAGAAAAAGTCATCGATTCAGAGAAAAATAATGATCAAGAGGTGACTATATGCCCCCTCCTAAGTTTTCCCCCAGCTTGGTGGGGTAAATTAAGGAGAAACCAAGGAGCCACAAACTCTAGGAAAAATAGGCCCTAGGGGGCCTATATATACCTAGGTGGGCCCCTAGAAGGGTCATTTTCACTATTCAATGTGAGAAAATTGTTGAATTTTGTGAGATAAAAGCCAACAAAATTCTTAGCAGGAGGGAGTACAAGGTGTCAAGGTTGGAGCAGCTACGTGAGGATATCGTCAAGGGTCATGAGGTGGACTAGGTAGGCCTCTAAGCCTTTTTTTTAAAAAAATTTTAGCTTATTTTTAGCACTTTTCTAATCGGCGAGGTGTGTAGGCATCTTTTTTCGGTGCTCACATCCAAGAAATGTGTTGTCGTCCATAGTCTATGTCGAGATCTCGAGTCTACGTTGTTGTCTCAGGGATGCACTGGTGTCCTCAAGGTAGCTATGGTGGACATGGATGCATGCACGATGCACAGACGTCTGCGTGGTGCACATAGGTCTTTATTTTTTATTTTTTATTTATAATGAAATTTGATGTTTTGACTCAAAATTTTCACTTTTTGCAGGAGTACCCAAAGATTCAGGAGCATTCGGGAGGGCAAGCATTCTGACTCATTCGTGAGTATAGGGACCATATGTCAGATGACAAGATCACACATCTGGAGCAAGTCAGTCTTTGGCGTGTATTCATCATGCCAGAGATGCGATACCACAAGAGGATGCTCATAGCCCTGATGGAGCAGTGGGACGCTACCATGTCATCTTTCTAGCTTCCTTGTGGGGAGATGACCATCATGCTTGAGGATGTTTATTAGATCCTCAAGCTACCCATCTATGGATAGTGGGTGGCCTTGGACGATACCTAATTGGCACACGAGTGGAGGGAGGGCGTCCTCTACTACTCAGGGAGGACAAACGACAATGACGAAATGGGTCACATATATACACACTAGTACAACCAGGGAAGGACCACTGCACCACTGCTGCTCTGGGTTATGATCGTGATTGTGGTATTCTAGATCATAATAGATGGGCAAGGCTCACACCTGCATGGGCGCCTTGTCCATACGATCAGAGAGATGGTCGAGCATCAAACGGTTTTTACCTGCGGGCACAACATGTTGGTGCACCTCTACTAGGAGCTAGGCCAGTACGTTCACTATGAGTATTGTAGCCTAATTGTGTACATACTTTTGCAGGTGTGGTCCTTCACCCACATCATGTGCAACCGACTAGTTGATTTTCCCCAACGACGGTCGTATTGCATTCCCATGGACCACTGGTACGATATGATAAGCCAGTGGAGATTCAACAATCTACAGTTTTGGTGGCTATAGTTTGACATTGTTGTTGTGGATGAGGTTCAATGTAGACCCTACTAATTTTTCTAATTGGTGGATGACGACAGGTATCTAAGGAACCTGCAGTGGGACCATTTTTTGGTAGGTCGCCATGACTATATTATAGCGTCGTACTATTGGATTTGAGTCATGCGACATCATGGCCATCCTCAAATGATTCCACCAGATGTGCCCACCTATACTAGGGCCTATAGGAGTGTAGTGTGGGTCGGGGATCATCATCACCCCACCATCATTGATGTTGTCCCTTATGATGATGATGAGCCTGATTAGGAGCTACCACCGATAGCGATCATGTATAATGTCGGGGTAACTACTGATTTTGCGCAATGGTGGGAGAGGCACCGTCCTTCTTTTGTGTTCAGTGAGGGTGCCTTGATAGGGGACCCTGGTCCACAGGAGGATTTTCCTCCCCATCCCCCACATGACAGATGGAGAGGGTGCCAGCAAGTCCGTGGGGAGGAGGAGAGGGCATAGGAGGAGGCGATACCTCAGAGATCGAGGCAGTGGAGGAGGTCAAACCCCCTAGCAGCTAACCCTATCTCTTCGATACCACAAGCTCCTACTGTTCCAGCGGTAGCGACCTTGGTATCACCGGGAGTGGCCACCAATTTTGACAGCGTGGGCCCTAGCACCGCTCCTCACCTTGATCCTACATGGTAGCTAGGGGATCTAGGTATACATAGTACATTGTTTATGTTTCCGTGCTTTCAATTTTTTTGTTTACGATATATATACATGTCATGTGATACTGATTCCTCCTTCTTTCCTTGTGGTTGCAAAGGATGCATAGGGATGGACTGGGTTGATGGCTTAGTGTATTTTGGAGGTAGCCCCTAACGTGCCTATCTAGGGGATGATTCTCAAGGCTTTTTTATCAGTATCCGTGGGGTGACATGGCCCCACTTTTGAACCAGTAGCACGCCTAAGGACCACCTACGAGGAGTGAGGCATAAAGATAATCTAGCTAATTGTGGAGCTAACTACCACTTGGGGACATTGTGACCAATTTTCAGGGGAGCTACAGATGGTGCTCAACAAGCAAGACACAATAGTGAGGAGGGCCGATGTTACTGAGTAGGTACGTGACGCCCTCCAGAGCTGTCTCGATGACCTCGATGGGCAGCAAATAGTTGTGACCGTAGAAAAGGTTTAACGTCTATGAGATGAGTTGAGGCAGGTGGAGATGACTATAGTCTCCTTACAGGGAGAGATCAGAGGGATGCAGGCAACTCTATCCATATCACGCTCACACCGATCCTGCTCCATGGCTGCCATACAACCTCTCTCGAGGGTACTAGAGCAGCAACTAGATCCAGAGGGCTTTGGGAGCCATGCATCATAGTGATAGGGGCTCATCATTTTTGTAGCAATATGTAAACACATACATATATACTTATAGATATTTTATATAGACAATATATTCAACAACCACCCATTTTTTTATAGTAGTGGCCTGATACATGTACATGACATTTGATACATACATGTGTATATATATTTATGGACATATCGATTATGATATCATGGCATTGTTTACCTGTATGCTTTTTACTTTCATGTATGTTTATGCTATGGATGTTATATGCTCATATGGATGTATGTTTACATTAGATGCTAATATGATTTAATAAACACACATGATTGAATGTTAATTAAATACAATGATGATCTAATTGCCTTAAAATTTGTAATGTGATGCATGGATATAGAGCATAGCATAATACAGGTATGCATGTCACACACACACGTGGTTACATCATAACACAATTTTTTTTCACAATGTGTTAATGAATAATGTCAATATATGTAGTGCTACTACCCTTTCATAGAGAGAACACCACATAGATGACACATGGAATACTATACATAGTATCTGTGAAGATGTGTCGCATTAACGGGCTCTTTTAGAAGCATTCCATCCATAGATGATAATCCATAAACACCTGAACCATACATAGAGATCACAATGTAAGGGCCTAACCAGTTAGAGCTGAATTTCCCTCTCTGATCAGGTAGCGAATTTATATTTCTCTACTTTTCATAGAGAACTAGGTCTCCCAGTTTAAAGGTCCTGGGAAGCACACTCTGATTGTATTTCCTTGATAATGACCATTGATAATCTTTAAGATGATCAAGAGCCTGTAACCGGCATTCATTGAGCATCTCTAGCTGATGCAAATGGTTAGCTTGGTAGGTTTCATCATCAATTAACCCTTTAGGGAAACCCATAAGGACAAATTTTCCAACTCTAAGGGCACGATAGCTTCAACACCATACATGAGGTTGTAAGGCCTTGTTACCTTCACTGTATGAACACTTGTGTGATAGGCCCACAAAGCATACGTTAATTGAATATGACAATCCTTACCGTGCTTATTAATTGTTTTACAACTAATGAGTTCAAGAGTTTTGTTAGATGCTTCTATTTGACCATTGGACTGTGGATAATACGGTGTAGAAAACCTTTATTGGATATGAAATTTCTCCAAGAATTGCTTTACTTGTTCTTGAATGGTGTATCATTGTCAAAAACAAGTGTAGCAGGCAATCCAAAATGAGAAATATTTTTTTTCATGAGAAAACTACATATAACTTCAGCGTTTGTGGATCGAAGTGGAATAGCTTCGACCCATTTTGTGAAGTAATCCATAGTAGTAATAATAAAGGTATGTCCCTTGGAAGGAGGAGGTGATATTTTTCCAATGATATCCAACCCCCATTTTGCGAATGGCCAAGGAGAGGTTTGATTTTGTAACTCTTGAGTAGGTGCATGAATCAGACGACTATGTTGTTTGCATTGAAGGAACTTTTTGACAAAATGAAAGAAATCTTGTTCCATTGTTTTCCAATAGTACCCCATGTGTATCAATATTCTTGCTAGGGATCTACCACCAAAATGTCCACCCCCAGAGCCCGAATGGGCTTCCTTAAGGGCAAGGGGTATTTCCGCTTTAGTGAGACACTTGAGAAGCAAGTTGTGATAGGATTTGTGATCAAGAACATCGGATAAAATGACATAACATGCTAAAAGATTTTGTATACAAGTGCAATCATTTTTTTTCACATCATCAAGGAAGTTTCTAGTCTTTAAGTAATTATAGATACTAGAGAACCATTCTCCCGAGTCTATGTGGGAGCACACAAGAGACTCAGATTCGGGTTGATTGGAAACCGCAGGGGTTCACAAGACTTGAACTATGAAGTGGTATTCTTTTGTATCCTCTTCTGAAGGTACCAAGGAAGTAGCGCTTGCCATGGCATTGACATGTCTATTTTCTATCCTAGGGATGTTGTCTATTGTGAAAGACGAAAACTGATTGAGCAAGGACAAAGCAAGGTCTTAGTATCAGGACAACTTACTTTGTTTAGCTTGATAGGTTCCCATAATTTGATTCACAATAAGCTCAGAATCACCTAGTATACGAAGATGTTTGATTCTTAGTGTAATTGCAACATGTAGGCTAGCAATGAGGGCTTCATACTCAATGATGTTATTGGTGCATGGAAAATCTAATCAAAAGGATAGACGGACCGGTTTAGCTTCAGAGGACATCAAGACCACACCCGCTCCAGAATCAGTCTTACACCTCGATCCATCAAAATACATCTTCCATTCAAGGTTGTAGTTAATTGTGAAAATATTTTCGTTGGGAAACAAATCCAACCTAGGGAAGGAGTGAGATGAGGGAGCGTCTACCAATTGATCGACAACCACTTGACCCTTTATTGATTTCTAAGTAACGAACTTTATATCGAACTCAGAAAGCAACATAACCCACTTCGCGAATCTCCTAGCAAGGTCGGTGGTAGAGAACAAATGTTTCAAGAGATTTGTTTTTACTATGATGTGTGTTTCGGCATGGAGAAGATAGTGTCTCAACTTTTGTGCAGCAAAGACAAGAGTGAGGCATTGCTTTTCCATGGAGGAGTAACAATTTTTGTAATTGACTAGAACATGGCTAATGTAGTAGACCACTCTTTCTTTCCTTGCATCATCATATTGAGCCAACAGAGCTGCCAAAGCATATGGTGACGTAGCAAGGTAAAGAAAAAAGGGCCTATCTTGCATAGCCGACATCAATACGGGAGGATTGGCCAAATAAGCTTTGATTGACTCAAAAGCTTCCTGGCACTCCTCATCCCATATGAAGCAAACACCCTTTTTCAATAAGCAAGTGAAAGGAAGGGTATGATCAACCAACTAAGATATAAATCTACGAGTCACCTGAATCTTCCCTTGTAAACTTTGCAACTCAGTGATATTCCTCAGTGGAGGCATGTTAATGATGGCATAAATTTTATTTATGTCAACTTTGATTCCACGATGAGAGACTATGAACCCTAGAAGCTTTCTAGAATCCACACCAAAGATGTACTTATGAGGATTGAGTTTCATCTTGTAGATTCAAAGCATTTCAAAGATAAGATGAAGGTTCTTCACATGATCTTGACAATTTATCGATTTTGCCAAGATGTCATCAACATAGTCTTCTAAGATCTTATGAATGAAATCATGAAATATCAGGGTCATTTCCCATTGGTAAGTCACTTTTGCGTTCTTTAAACCAAAGGGCATGACCACATAGCAGAAAGTACCTTGAGGGGTAGTGAAGGCAATCTTGCATTGATCTGAGTTAATACAGATCTGATTGTAACCTGAGAAGCCATCTATTAAAGATAACAATGCATGGCTTGCAGTCGATTCCACAATCATATCTATATTAGTTAATGGAAAATCATCCTTAAGAGAAGCCTTATTAAGATCTTGAAAGTCAATACATATGCGAATACGACCGTTAGGCTTACAAATGATGACTATATTCAAAATCCAAGGGGAGTAGTCAATTAGACAGATAAAGCCTACTTTCAATAGCTTCTCTATCTCAATCTTGACCATCAACGCCACCTTGGGATTGATCTTTCAGATTTTTTGCTTAATCGGCTTGGTTTAGGGACACTAGATGATATTTTGAACTACTATAGACTCATCAATACCAGGCATATCTTCATACGTCCAAGCGAAGATATTAGGATGAGAATACAAGAGATCAGAGTGTTCATTTGCTTCCTCTGAAGAGAGACATTTCCTGATCTTGATTACTTTTTTTGAAGATTTAGGATCCATAGGAACTTCAACAGTATCTCCTTTAAGGAGAGAACTACGGTCTTCAAGATGAGATATCAGAACATCATCATTGATGTTAGATAGAGGGTCTTCCTCGCCAATACTCAAAATGGTTTCTCCAAAGTATGCTTGTTTATGTAGGTGATACGGGAATCAATTCTTGTGATGATAAGGAGGCAATGAGGAAAAGGCACCTAGAAATTCCTCTAGTGCTCTGTTCAAAGAGAAGACATACAAAGGGACTTTATCGGCCTGCTCCCTTTCTCCTATCAACTCAGGATGAACCAAGCTCAATGGCTCGGCTGAAATCATGTTAACACTCCACCAAGGTTTTTGTTTAGTCTATTCAACAGAACATCCCAAACCCAGATAGTGTTGTCGTGGCTTAAACTAGATAGGGACTTGAATTCCTTGTTTGATATGCCCTAGGCTTTTCTACCCATAGCTGTATCGAGAGGCGAGGTCATATCCGAATCTATAATTAGTTTGCAAAACTTCAAGAGGTGGTGGCTCTACATAGAGTGTTTCATTCCACCAATGAATGCCAAATGTCTCTACAGGAGTGCTCTCACCTTCCTTACCAGGTTCATAAACATTAACCTCCTTTACAAGAGTGGGATTACTCTCCTAGGCAGAGGAAGGAGTGGTCTCATGAATAGGATCACACTTCTCTTCCCAAGTAGGAGTGTCATCCACCTTTACGTCAGAAGTACCTAGAAAATATATGCAAGAGGGGCTTGCCTTGTATTATGTGATGAAGAATTCAGATAAACCCAAGGAGCCCCAATCATCGCCAAGGAAATCATTTATTTGAGAGGAAGAAGAGGAAGACAAGGGAGATTTAGGATCTTCTTCTTTAGGTGGTTCATCTTTATGATATTGCTATCAGGATTCAACCGTGTAGTTTCGAGCCAAACTCATTGACCCATGTTTCATGAGTAGTGGTTCAACAAGAACCCATCTCTCATGATATCGAATGGTCCACTTAGCACTCATTGCATCTAGGTGATGCTCACAGAGGTGAAGCAATCGGGTCCCGAGGTCACCATCCCGATCTTGGCTTCAAGCCGCTTAACCGTGGAGTTTTCTCCAAGGTTAAGCCCAGTTAATTCCATTTGCAAAACCTTGACAAGTGTTGTGCCTTATGAACCATTCATATAGAGCCCTTTAGCTCATCAATTGATAAGTGGGTATTTCCCACAAGTGTCAAATTATGATATTGCTATCAAGTTCAACCATGTAGTTCGAGCCAAACTCATTGACCCATGTTTCATGAGTAGTGGTTCAACAAGAACCATCTCTCATGATGTCGAATGGTCCACTTATCATTCATTGCATCTAGGTGATGCTCATAGAGGTGAAGACAGTCTCCTGGAGGTCACCCATCCCAAGACGCTCCAGCTCAAGCACGCTTAACCGTGGAGTTTTCTCCAAGGTTAAGCCCGGCTTGAGTTGTTACCCCATTTGCAAAACCTTCAGCAAGTGTTGTGCCTTATGAACCATTCATTATAGAGCCCCTTTAGCTCATCAATTGATAAGTAGGAGGTATTTTTCCACAGCGTGTCAAATTATGATATTGCTATCAGGATTCAACCGTGTAGTTTCGAGTCAAACTCATTGACCCATGTTTCATGAGTAGTGGTTCAACAAGAACCCATCTCTCATGATATCGAATGGTCCACTTAGCACTCATTGCATCTAGGTGATGCTCACGAGGAGGTGAAGCACTGGTCCGTCCGGGAGGTCACCCATCCCGATCTTGCTCCAGCTCAAGCGCGCTTAACTTGAGTTTTCTCCAAGGTTAAGCCGCTTGAGTTGTTACCCCATTTGCAAAACCTTCAGCAAGTGTTGTGCCTTATGAACCATTCATAATAGAGCCCCTTTAGCTCATCAATTGATAAGTAGGAGGTATTTTTCCACAGCGTGTCAAATTATGATATTGCTATCAGGATTCAACCATGTAGTTTCGAGCCAAACTCATTGACCCATGTTTCATGAGTAGTGGTTCAACAAGAACCCATCTCATGATATTGAATGGTCCACTTAGCACTCATTGCATCTAGGTGATGCTCATAGAGGTGAAGCAGTGTCGTCCCGGGAGGTCACCCATCCCAGATGCTCCAGCTCAAGCACGCTTAACTAGGAGTTTTCTCCAAGGTTAAGCCCGCTTGAGTTGTTACCCATTTGCAAAACCTTCAAAGTGTTGTGCCTTATGAACCATTCATAATAGAGCCCCTTTAGCTCATCAATTGATAAGTAGGAGGTATTTTTCCACAAATGTCAAATTATGATATTGCTATCGAGATTCAACCGCAGTAGTTTCGAGCCAAACTCATTGACCCATGTTTCATGAGTAGTGGTTCAACAAGAACCCATCTCTCATGATATCGAATGGTCCACTTAGCACTCATTGCATCTAGGTGATGCTCACGGAGGTGAAGCAGGTCCGCCTCGGAGGTCACCCATCCCGATGCTCCAGCTCAAGCGCCGCTTAACGAGGGAGTTTTCTCCAAGGTTAAGCCCGCTTGAGTTGTTACCCCATTTGCAAAACCTTCAGCAAGTGTTGTGCCTTATGAACCATTCATAATAGAGCCCCTTTAGCTCATCAATTGATAAGTAGGAGGTATTTTTCCACAACGTGTCAAATTATGATATTGCTATCAGGATTCAACCGTGTAGTTTCGAGCCAAACTCATTGACCCATGTTTCATGAGTAGTGGTTCAACAAGAACCCATATCTCATGATATCGAATGGTCCACTTAGCACTCATTGCATCTAGGTGATGCTCATAGAGGTGAAGCACTGGTCTGTCTCGAGAGGTCACCCATCCCAGTACTGCTCCAGCTCAAGCACGCTTAACCAGGGAGTTTTCTCCAAGGTTAAGCCCGCTTGAGTTGTTAGCCCATTTGAAAAACCTTCAACAAGTGTTGTGCCTTATGAACCATTCATAATAGAGCCCCTTTAGCTCATCAATTGATAAGTAGGAGGTCATCAAAAGATGAAACTGATGTTTCATCTTTTTCAACACTTGCTCTAGGAAAAACTTCCACAAAGGGTATCGATGAAGAAGAGGCCATAGCATCAACGGTTATGGATGGAATACAATTATTAAGAGTGGATACAATTGAAGCACGACCGATAGTCACTAGCTTACAAAGGTGAACAACTTTTGGATCTTCTTTAACTGTAACAACCCAATTATTTGTGATGAACTTAAAAGAATGGTGTAAAGTAGAAGTCAAAATACCCATAGCATGAATCCAGGGTCTCCCCAAGAGAAGATTGTATGGTAATGGGCCAGGCATCACATAAACCAATGTAAGCAAGGTAATGGGGCCAAGCTACAAATGTAGTATTATCGTACCTAGAGCTTGGCGGCCAGCTTTATTGAACCCATAAATGTACAAGGAAGAGGCTACTAAAGAAGATGAATCAACTTTAATTTTAGGTAATACGCCTAATACAAATATTATTAACATTAATTATAATCATCAAGGGATCTGCTTGCTTCTGTACATTTGGAGGCAGGAGATCTTGCGGGTGGAACGTGCTATTCAGTGAATCCACGTGAATATGAGCCAATAACACATTAAAATATGTAGGCCTAGTGGAGGCATGAAAGAGAATATTTTTTAAGGCTTCTTGCAACATCTCATGGTAAACCAGAGTGGTTTGAAGTAAGTCCCAAAGTGAGATCTTAGCCGGAGTAACACGAAGTTGCTTGACAAGATCGTAATCACCTGGTGCTTTGATCGTAGGTTTAGGTGTTGAAGGAAGGATTGGTTGGGAAGGTGGTAAAGAAGTAGGAACTTGAGTGGGTTGTGATGTAGGAATGGAAGGTTGTTGATCCAAGTTCTTTTTATTTCTCCTTGTATTGTATGTATGCCCAACAACATTATAGGAAGTAGAGTCTGTAGCTTTCATGAACCTTGAATATAAGTCTGATGAATCACTACGACACAAAATCCCATAGACATAATAGTTCTCCTTAGGGGATGGTTCAACCGGGGTGATGTAAATGATGGGTTTCTTAGGGCTCGGAGGAGCCACAGAGACCACAACCACATTTATCAAGTCCCCAACTTGTGAAGAGGAAGTTGGCTCAGAAGATTTGCAGATAGGGGAAAGTGATTCTAAGAAGTCATCTAGAGCGTCTTCCAACATATCAAAATCTTCTTCAGAAAATGGATTATCACAAACATGCAACATTATGAAAATAGATTTGACATGTTCATGTCGGGTTCACCAAAATGTGATATAAGAGGGATTCACTACACATGGGCCTCTTTATTCTCAAGAGATCACCAAGGAACGAACTCCCCTTATACACCTCAGCATAAGCAAGTCAATGAGAATGTAGAGGAGTATACTTAAGTTATTTTCAAAGAAATTTATTTCAGATCTTGAGAGAGTCAAACCCCAAGATTCCTATCCCAGATGAGTGAGCTCTCGGCCAAAAGATAGTAGCGTGGTTTCAGGACACCAACACGGTGTGCTATCATCTAAAAAATGTGTTGGTGTCCCAAGCAACAAAGGGCTCAGGAACTCAAGCAAAAAAAACAAGGTCTTACTTCTAAGCTTAGGTCTGATACGTACTAAGCAAAATAAATAGATAGTAAACCAGAAACTATAACAAACACGGACTTGGAGAGAGCTTACCTTTTACTGAACGTTCAAATCTTCACTCCAAACTCCACTTTGTACCTACACATAGAAGAACAAGGGGAAAAGGTTGGGGCTATATAGGGTCCTGCCTTAGTTAGACCCCCATTTTGGTGTTCCCACCTCCATGGAAAGCCAAGTTGGAAAGGAGTAGAAATGAAGTAGACAAAGCATATGGTGAAAGCAAAACCCACTCAGGAGTAGAACCCACACCATGAGATAGTAAATAAACAAGTAGGAAAGGAAAGTGATAGAGAGAGTGTGTTACCCATGGGCTTAGACCCTCTCTGGAGGACACATACACACCATTGAGTGCTTGTTTGAGAGTTTTTGTTGCTGGAAGGACCTTAGTTTGACATGGCTTTGCTCATGAGAGTGTTGCTATCAAGGATGAAGAGAACTCTAAATTGGAGCAAGTGGTAAAAGAGCTTGAATGAATGACTTCCAACCCAAAATGAGAAAAAGAAAGGGGTTATTAATGCATGCAAGGGTGGAAAAGGGTCATTACATCTGAAATCCAACTGCTAGGACATGTGTCAAAAGAGTTAGGATTCCAGATTCCCTATTTCAAACTCGAAAAACTGTCAGGACACTAGCGCATCGCGCAGACGTTTGGGCGCCATGTAGGCATCCAAAGCCTAGATTGTTAGGAAACGTGTCGTCAGGCTTCTATTTCTTTGCCACAAGTCTACATGGAGTCAGAATCATGAAATTTTAACTCATGGGGTTTTTGTCATTAATGCTTTAAGGTGTCATAAATGCTAGGCAAAAATGCAAAAATGTGGAATTTTCCCTAGGTACAATTCTAGGACATTACACCTCCATCGAAAAAATTACACATAATGGTAGCTCAAAATAACCCACAAATACTCAACCCACAACCCACTCATGCCATGATGACTCGAAATCCATCCCAACAACAAAACACTTCCACGTTGCAAGTGCAACTAGCTCATGCTCTAGCTTTGCAACAAGCACAACAGGCTTATCAACAAGCATTACAATAGCAACAAGCTCAAAATTAAGCGTTACAACAACAACAAGCCCAACAACAAGAATTGCAACAACAAGCCCAAGTGCAAGCCTTACAACAATAGCAAAAACAACAACAACAACAACAATAGGCTCAACAACAAGTATTAATTGCATATGGACAATAACAAGCCCAACAACAAGCCTTGCTAGCACAACAATACACCAAACAAAAATATGTGCTAGCACAACAATAACAACAAGGTTTGTATTATAATCCCCAACAAAACATCATCAATCCAAAAACACAAGGAGCATATATACCTCCACCACCATCACCTTCACAATATCAAACACCACCTTACACACCATACAACAACCCATCATATCAAAATCCCACTTATAACTCATTTTCCATCCCACAGGACACAACATATGCCCCTCCACCAAATCTACAAGATGATATGGCATCACAACTCAAGGCACTAACGTAGCTGATGTAGGACATTAAAATGGGAAAAATGAAGAAACCACATGCACAACAAAACTTATGTCCATACCCCTTTGATAGAAACATTGCAATGGTACATTTCCCACCCAATTTTGAGGTCCCTAAGTTTGATAAATACAAAGGGGGGGGGGAATCCTATGGACCACATCAAATAATTCAATGTCATGTGTATGGAGGTTGCGTACAATGATTCTTACTTGATGCATATCTTTCCACGTAGTTTAGTGGGTCACGTAATCGATTGGTTTCATAGTTGCCTCTAGGCATACAAAATTTCCAAGAAATCATCGATAAATTCATAGACCAATTCTCCTTTAACCTAGACATGGATGCAAGATTAGAGGAGTTGTACACTCTTAAGAAAAAAAAAGGAGAATCCTTTGTTAACTTCCTACAAAGGTGGAGGCAAAGATTTAGTAAGAGCAAGTGAACCATTCCTGAAGAGCAACAAGAAGGGATTATCATAGAAAATTTTGAATTAGAGTTATCCTTTCACTTGAAAATGTAATGTGTTACCACTTATGATGAGCTTATCCCTAGGGCCCTCAACATTGAGAGATCCTTGATCTCATAGGGAACCACACAAGCTTATAAAGACAACCATCCATCTACTAGTTCAAATGACATGCCCCATGTATGGTCTAAGAACAAGAATGTAATTTGGGGTGGTGGGCCTAGCTCGATTGGCTAAAGAATCCTTTTGTAGGCAAGAGGTCATGAGGTCTAGTCTCCCCACCGTCCCCATGGTACCAAAGGGCATGTCATTCCAACATCATCGATCACGTGAAAAAAGCTTACCAGGTACACTGTAGTTTATATGGGGATGAATACTTGACCGATTCCTATAGTCTAAAAATAATAATAATAATAATGTAACAAATGACGGTGTCATTGATGCTAAGGTGGTCATAAGTGCTCCTAGACAAAACACCAATCAATCAACCAATACACAACAAACCATATAACAAACCACCCCACCACCACAAAATAACCAAATCAATAACATTGACACCCAACAAAGAGGACCCCCCAATAGGAACAACTACCTAAAACAAAAATACATGCCATTGAGGGAACCCATTGAATCTATCCTACAAAAATTGGTACAATCAAACTTGATTACGGTCCCAAATTTTCAAAACTACCAAAAACCTCTAGTTAAACCACCTTGGTATAACAAAAAGGATCTTTGTGACTTTGACAAAATCAAAGGACACAAAACATCAAACTGTATGAAGTTGAAAAATATCATCCAAGATCTTATTGAAAAGGGAAACGTAACCATTTATGTACCAATAGGTAACCAAGATCTCAAGATATGCAAGACCCCTATGCCGGATCATAAAAAAGGGAACAACAATGGAAAGGGGAAGAATTACACTAATGTAGCGCATGTCTATTCTAATGTGGCCGCCTCTTGTTATAATGTTGTAATAGTGGTTACTATCAAAGGACCTAGCACAGAGTGTGAAGTCACCACATGGCATGGCAAGGTTACACTCCAAGGAGCTTCATCTCAACCTAGGGCACAACCTGCATTTCCAATGTCGAACCCTAAAAACTACAATCTCCTAGATTGGCTCAAGAAGACCCTTGCAAAGATCTCTATCTTGGAACTATTGAAGTTATCACCCACCCCTAGGGAGATATTAGAAAAAGAATTATCCTTTTCATCCATCCCTGCAAATATTGATATTGAACAATTTCAAGCTATGGTAGGACACATCACTACTTCCATCTTCTCACCTTCTCAAAACATGATCTCCCAATGCAACCATCACATAATCGTGCTTTACATCTTGAGCTCATTGTTCATAAGAATAAAGTCAAAAGAATCTTAGTAGATGGAGGTGTTGGTCTAAATATTTGCACCCTTCAACTGGTCAAAAAATTGGGTTACTCAGAGGATGCTATTGAGAAAACAAAGAGTACAACCATAAGAGCTTATGATGATCAAGAATGAGTATCCCAAGGCATCATCAAGCTCCCTATCCAAGTGGGACCTATTATTACTGAGACTACATGCCAAGTCCTAAATCTTGATCTCCCCTACAATATCTTGCTTGGTTGACCATGGATTCATTCCATGCAAGATGTAGCTTCTACATACCACCAATGTGTCAAGTTCTCCTTCAAGGAAAAATAAGTCACCATTCATGGAGATTCTCTTTTTACTACTGCAAGAACCTTGAGGCCAAGTTTTACAAGATCCCCCAAATACCAAACAATGACGAAGGGCCTACATTCTCCTCATTTTTTGACCCATCTTCCCTTGCATCTACCTCATAATCCAAGATTTCCATTGTGCAAAACATACCTGATATCAAAGAGATAATCAAGGATAATGGTTGTGGAGATTATAATATAAAGGACACTTTTGTGTTGGGAGAAATACCTCTTTCCCCTAAATCTCATGGGAAAACCACACCTATCAACAAAGTGACTGTGATGCACATAGGTCTCCCCTCTTGGAAAATCCAAAACCAACCAATTCATAGTCTTGCTAATTCAATCTGACAAGTTTTGTTGTCAACTGAACGCTCAATTCAAATTTAACAATTAAATTGATACAAACTCAAATATTCATATGAACTAAATTCAATTGAAATTCAAATTAAATACCATCAAAACTTTAATCAATTAATTGTTTTCCAATATTAAAAATTTCAAGCTACTTCCTGCACTTGACCTCTATGCTCCCCCTCAATCTTCCAATCAACCTTTTGTTTGCATTTTATCATTTCAATTTTCTCATAGTTATCTGTGCAATCCCTCTTTTATCCCATGTGCCTTCTATGTATTTTACTCTTCCTTAATTTAATCTATACTATATGCAAAATGTTTGCTCTGTATTACCACTCCTATTCCAAATTTTCCTTAGCTCCATCACAATCTTTGCACCTTCACACTCACCTTTTGTTCATATCCCACCTTCCATTCTAATGCAGCCCCTTGTTTCTATTAGTTCTATAATTTGTCAAGTTCTCCACCTTAGATTGATACTGCCCCTTGTCAATGGTGTGGCCTCTCTCTTTGTTTCCCCACGCTCCTTCTCCACTCTCCTCATGCAGGCTTCAATATGTTTTTCCCCTATAGCATTGATGCCTCTATTATCTTCACTTGGCTAGCTATTTATGAGTCTATCGACCTCCTCATATCCTATCAGCTTCTCCCTAAGTGTTGCACACTTTCTATCACTTTTTCCACCCCCACTTTTCACTCGCTACTCTCTCACAAGTTGATGCCTCTTCTCTTGTCTTTCTTGTCCAATTCTTTTCATGTTCCTAGCTGCTCCCTTGTTCTACTGTGTCATTCAAGCTTTCATTGACCCTTGCATAGCATATTTTTTCCCTTCTCACTTTTTTACACTCTTTCAAATTTCTTTTGCAATATTCTATATAATCTTCCAATGGTTACCTAGGAATAGCAAGAGACATGTCCAAGAAAATGAATATCCATTTAATAATCTTATCCAAAATGACTTGAAATGCCCCCATAAGTAAAAATTATGTGTTGCACAAAGTAATTTTGATGATTTTTTTTTATCTTCAAAATGAAAGCATCCAACAAAAATTGGACCCCACGACATACTGAAGGATAGTCAATGGAATGCTTCATTTTATTTTATTAATCTTGTAATTGTGCCAAAAAATAGCATTTTCTCATTGAATGTCTTTGCTGCTTCTGAAGTTACATCTATGTTAGTTGCAACAGAGAACCAAAACAAAATAAAACTAAAAATTAAACTGCATTTTTTTTTGTTTGGTGTTGTTTTCTCAATCACCATGTGCTCCTGCACTAGACTAAAATATTAAAGCTTGCATCTACCACTTTCACCAAATGGGGGGATTTGAACAAAGAGGATGTCAATGAGGAATATGTATCTAAACTGCTTTATCAAGACAACCTACCCATGCCCATTCTTCCCATGGAAGATCATAATAAAGGTTTACAACTAATGATGGGATGGGGGTACAACAAGAATGAAATGTTGAGACAAAATGATAACAGTTTGCTAGAACCCATCATTCCTAAGATACATCCAAAGAATCTTGGATTAGGATGTATTACTAGCAAGGTTACCCTTATTGGTAAGCGTACTTCTTTTAAATGGGGTGAGACTTCCTCTTGGTTACCAACATCATGTGATACTACCCTAGATGACTTCTTTCTTGACGTTGTTGACCTATTTGAGGATAACTCTCTCTTTATGATATCCACAACATCTTTCACCTCGAACGACCAAACCACGAAACTAATCCTAGTATACCCCCAACTCATCGACTAGAAACAACAAGAACCACCAATTCTAGATATGTTTGAAAACAATGAGGCAATCTCAAAATTCATGGGACTCTATGACAACTTACCATGTGGGGATCACAAATTAGGATTTGATATACAACTAGACACACATGCATACCATGGGGAGACGATTGAAACCCTCAGTCACAAAATTGATGACATGAGAATAACATGTAGGTCTTTAAGTGAAAACCACACTGTGGCACTTTCAGACCACAAAATAGTAAAAAGAAAGGATATGTTTGAAGGTGAAAACCTCTCTAAGGTGCCCAAGGATGAGGGATTCAATCTCCCTCTAAGTGCAATGCATCCAAAAAAATTAGGAGTACTAGCAGAAAAGGCTACTCTAGTGAATGCAGGAACATAAGAGGCACCTAAAATAACCTTTTATACTGAATCATTGTTAGATGAAGGAACATAAAAACTTAGCAACATTCCTAAAAGAGAGAAGAGAAAACTTTGCATGGTCATATACAAATATGTCGAGGCTAGATCCTGAAGTAGTACTGGTACATCACTTTGTAGTCTATCCCTTAGCCAAATCAATGAAATAGAAACTGTGGAAGATGCACCCTTAAATTTACTTACTGGTTAAACTGGAGTTAAAAAAGGTCCTTGACGTTGGATTTATCCAACCAATTGATTATCCTAAGTGGGTTTCCAACCTGACACTAGTTTTCAAACCTAGTAGGGGCATTAGAAAATGCATAGATTTTAGGGACTTGAACAAAGCATGTCCAAAAGACGATTTCCCTCTTCCCAACATCATCATTGTTGATTTAACAACTGGACATTAAATTTTATCACTCATGGATGGATTTTCAGGCTATAACCAAATCATGATTGCAAAGGATGACCAGCATAAAACTACACTTACTTTTCCATGGGGAACATATTGTTGGAACATGAGGTCATTTGGGCTAAAGAACGTTGGAGCAACCTATCAAAGGGCGATGACCCTAATATTTCATGATATGATCCATAAAACAATTGAAGACTATGTGGATGATATTTTGGCCAAATCAAGAAAAAGGAGTGAGCACATAGAGGTATTGGGACCAATCTTTGACAGGCTTGAAGAGTATAAGATAAGACTGAATCCAAAAATGTGTGTCTTTGGGGTTACATTAGGCAAGCTCATTGGCTATATAGTTCCACAAAGAGGGATATTTTATAATTCCAATAAAGGTTAAGGAAATATTAGACATGAAACCACCAAAAACATTTAAATAGATGAGAGGGCTACAAGGAAGCTTGCAATCCATTAGGAGATTCATAGCGCGACTGTCAAAAAAGATCCGCCCTTTCTCGCATATTCTCCATAAAGGAATAACATATAAGTGGGATGAGAAGTGCAATAAATCCTTTCAAAAAATCAAGGAATACCTATTGTCACCTCTAGTTCTCATGCCGTCGATACCAAACAAGCCATTGATCCTATATATCTTAGCAACTTCAGCAGCACTAGGTGCTCTTCTAGCCCAACATGATGAAACAGGAAAGGAAAGAGCTATCTATTACATTAGTAGGGCATTTGTGGGATATAAAATGAATTACTCATCCATTGAGAAGGAATTCTTGGCAGTGTTCTTTTCTTCACAAAAATTTAGACATTACATGCTTGCACACCAAATCAAGCTTATTGCTAAAATCAACCCATTGAAATATCTCTTATCTAAAGAAACTATCACTGGGCGAATGGAAAAATGGGTAATGATCTTGATAGAGTTTGAAATAGAGTATGTGGAGTGAAAGGCTATCAAAGGACAAGTTATTGTAAACCAACTAGTTGAGGCACCCATTTATGAGGAGAACCCTTTGGTATCTGAGTTTCCTAACGAATCAGTCTTTCTCCTCAATACAACAGATCAATGTAAAATGAACTTCGATGGATCATATACCCAACATGGATTAGGAGTGGGCATTCTCTTTATCACCCCTCAAGGTGACTATATTCCAAATTGATACTGAATATCATTTCCATGTACCAACAATATTGTTGGGTATGAAGCTCTAATAACAGGTCTAATTAAGGATAGCGGTCCAATGGCATATACAAGAGTTAAAATTCAATGGAGACTCACAACTGATTGTAAACCAAGTCAACAATGACTACCAAACCAAGGATTATAAACTCACTCCTTATAAGAAGATGGTAGAAAGTCTCAAGGACTTCTTCATTGATATAACCTTTGAGTAGATACCTCGTATGAACAATCGAGAAACATATGTCATGGTGACAATTAGGTCTTTGTTAGACATGCCACACAACGTCCTGTTGTACACTTTTTGCACACACACCCCACTGAAAGCAGGGACCTCCTTTTTTCTTTTTGCATCTCCACATTTTTCTTTTTCAATTTTTAGTTTTTCTCTTTTTAGGAGGTTATTTTGAGGTTAAGTCCAGATTTGATTTGATGAAGGCAATATTTTAAGGCATCTTGAGGGCTTCAAAGAAATCCACTTATCATGGATTTTGGAAATGGGGATTTTGAAGTGAATTTTCAATGTCATATGTAAATATTTTTTCCACCTATGGATAGAGGATGAAAAATTAGGTTGGGTCACTTTTTGAACTTTTTGAAAATTCCTTCTAGAAAAAAAGTTATGGGGTTTCAGAGATTTTGACTAGGTAAGGAATTTAGAAATCCTTCCT
Source organism: Sequoia sempervirens (assembly GCA_007258455.2). NCBI lineage: Eukaryota > Viridiplantae > Streptophyta > Pinopsida > Cupressales > Cupressaceae > Sequoia > Sequoia sempervirens. The sequence goes on along the minus strand of VDFB02000015.1, from coordinate 210,754,666 downwards.
ATTGTGGATTCCCCGAAATTCCTATCACCTGAAAAATCCTTCCTATCATGGATTTCCTGAAGTTCCCATCGCACATAAAATCCTTCATGTTTCGGATTCCTCGAAGCTCCTATCACTTGGAAAATTCACCTCCTGACAGACTTCCCAAACTTCCTGTTGCAAATTTCTTGAACTCTGAAATTTCTTAATAGGGTTAAATTTCTGAAATTTTATGACAGAGTTAAATTTTTCGAGGGTTTATTTATGCTTAATTTTAATGTTTTATGGATTGGATTTTCACATGTGAGCTATTAATGATTATATTTTTTTTCAGGATTAAATAAATCAAAAGGGCCTTGCATATGGATTTGTGCCAAGAGGAAAATCTAGAAAAGATTGTAATTGAATATTATGTGTATGTGGGTCCTGCATATGAATCTATGCCACCAATTGTATGCCAATTGGAGGATGTGTTTCAAACAAGAAGGACATGTGTTGCTGCTTTATTTCTCCAATCCTATTTTTTTTATCAAGATCAAGGTGGCATATTGCTTTCTCATTGCTCCTAGTTGTAACAAAATTATGTTGATTGGATGATGATGTACCACATTTCCCAAACCTAATGTAATTTCCTAATGCTTCTAGAGGATTGATTTGTGCCCTTGGATTGATTTAATCTTGGCCTTTCAAATGAAATGTGATATCTATAGAAGGCCTTTTCCTTCTCATTTATAAAGAGTTAAAAAAGTTAGAAAGCCAAAATTGGCTAAGTTAGGAGAAGTTAGGTTATGCAAGTCAGTAGCTGTAGGAGAGGAGAGAGAGCAAGGAGAATGTTACATAAATTTTGGAGAAGCTAATGCAATTGAGTTGTTGATTTGGAAAACTTCTCTTTCAGCTTTGACAACCTTATGGTTTCTTATTCTTGATTCTCAATGTTAAATGTTAGTTTTTTCAATTCTTTTGCAATGATGGTGAAATGTGAATGATGTTTGATCGATCTCCGGTCCATACTTTTAGCAATTTGTTGACTGTAAGTTGTTGTGTAAAGTTAGTTTGGGCCTCATATTGTGCTAAGTTCAACTATGGATTTTTTTTCATGTTGCGCCAATAATTAGGTATGTGGATGAATGTTCATAGTTTGAAAATCCTTCAGTTTCCTTAGAAGATTGCATTGTTTCCATGGAGTTGTGGTCTTGTCCTTAATGAAGTAGAGATTGGTTTTGTTGGGGATCTGTCCATTTGAAGCATTCATCATTATTGTGATTGATCTTAGGAGTTAGAATAGGATTTCTGAACCCTTTATCTCTTTTTTTGTTTCTTTGAATCTGGGTTGGCTTTAGAATCAAGCATTACTACATTGCTACATTTGATGATAATTATACTTCCAACATTGTTTATTTGTAAGACTCCTTGTGATTACCAACATTTTCACATATTATCACTAAGTTGTTTGTTGCATTTTCAAGACTTGACATTAGAGACCTTGGGGTTATCTCTTGAAGCTTGCTGATAGAGATTCAACTTTCAAGAGAGATAGGATATTATATTTTGTCTGAGTTGTTGTGCAGAAAACACCATCAACACATCCTATTGGATGATGATGTACCACATTTTCCAAACCTAAGGTAACTGCCTGATGCTTCTAGAGGATTGATTTGTGCCCTTGGATTGATTTAATCCTAGCCTTTGAAATTGAAATGTGATATCTATAAAAGGCATGTGCCTTCTCATTTGTAAAGAGTTAGAAAAGTTAGAAATCTAGAATTGGCTAAGTTGGGAGAACTTAGGTTATGCAAGTTAATAGTTGTAGGAGAGGAGAGAGAGTAGGAAGACTATTATGTAAATTTTGGAGAAGCTAGTGTGATTGAGTTGTTGATTTGGAAAAAATTGCTTTAAGCTTTGACAACCTTATGGTTTCTTGTTCTTGATTCTCAATGTTAAATGTTAGTTTTTTCAGTTCTTTTGCAATGATGGTGAAATGTGAATGATGTTTGATTGATCTCCGATCCATACTTTTAGCAATTTGTTGACTGTAAGTTGCTATGTAAAGTTAGTATGGGCCTCATATTGTGCTAAGTTCAATTGTGGATGTTTGTTCATGTTGCGCTAGTAATTGGGTATGTGGATGAATGTTCATAGTCTAAAAATCCTTCACTTTCCTTAGAAGATTGCACCATTTATGTGGAGTTGTGGGCTTGTCCTTGATGAAACAAAGATTGGTTTTGTTGGGGTTCTATCCATTTGAAGCATTCATCATTATTGTGATTGATATTAGGAGTTAGAATAGGATCTTTGAACCCTTTATCTCTTTTTCTATTTCTTTGAATCTGGGTTAGTTTTAGAATCAAGCATCACCACATTGCTACATTTGATGATAATTATACTTCCAACATTGTTCATTTGTAAGGCCCCTTGTGATTACCAACATTATCACATATTATCACTGAGTTGTTTGTTGCATTGCCAAGACCTTACATTAGATACCTTGGGGTTATCTCTTGAAGCTTGCTAATAGAGATTCACCTTTCAAGAGAGATAGGATATTATATTTTGTCTGAGTTGTTTTTGTGTAGAAAAAACCATCAATCTGTCCTTCAATGTGAATTATTGGTAGAACAACTTCTCGTATCAGCTTTTAAAACTCCCGAATCTGAATTTTTGTGTGTAATCATTGGTCTTGGTTCCCCATGGTATCACAATATATTCATCCATCTTAGTAGAGGTACCCTCTCATTTGATATCACCTCTAACCTTAAGAAGACCTTTGTTAAGAATGAATCTTGGTTCATCATCTTAGGTGATACCTTATACTATAGAATCATTGAGGGGACATTACTATGATGTCCCAGCCAAGAGGAAGCCTTGACCGCCTTAACAGAAGAACATGAAGGCATATACGGTTCCCATTCTAGTGGAATAACCTTATCCAATAAATTATCGAGGAAGAGGTATTATTGGCCAACTATAGAAAGAGAACCTCATCGGTATGTGCAAAAATGTATCCAGTGTCAGCAACATGGAGATCTTATACATGCACCAATGTAGGAGCTCCAACTGATTGTCACACCATGGCCTTTCTTGCAATGGGGGCTTGAACTTATAGGAAAGATTACCCCCACCTCATATAATGTCCATAAATTCATCATCACGACCACTTAGCACTTTACTAAGAGGACGGAAGTTATTCCTATGACTTACATAACAGGGAAATAGATCTCTAAGTTTATCTTGAATTACCTTATCTGTCACTATGGTGTTTCACGAGCCCTTATCTCAAATAACAAAACAACCTTCAAGAATCAAGATGTGAGAGAGTTTTTCCAACAATTTAACATCCAACATCGATTCTCTACCCCTTACTACACCCAAGGAAATGGTCAAGCTGAGGCTACAAACAAGAGCATTTTGAAAATCGTAAAGAAGATATTCAATGAAGTTGGCCATGATTGGCTTCTATAGTTAAACCCCATCCTATGGGCTTATAGAACTAGCATCCGCACACCTACAGGTGCAACCCTGTTGTCCTTGGTCTATGGATTAGAAGCCATCCTACCTATTGAGGTCAAGCTTCCCTCACTATGAGTGTCACTACAAAATATGATCACTGATGAAGAATATAGGGTATCTCAAGTGAATGAGTTAGAATTCCTGGATGAGTGTTGTCTTGATGCCCTCAATAATTTACAAGCATATCAAAACTGACTGAGACGAAGCTATAGCAAGAAGATCAAGAGTTGGTCTTTCTAGGTGGGCAATCTTGTCCTCAAACAAAATCGGAAGAATGTTCCAAATTAGGATAGTTGTAGAGTTGAAAAAAGGATCCTTTGAAATTTTTCACACTCGTTTGGGTCCTCCTTGTGGATTTTGGCTTAATGTTTCCTTGATTTAGTGTTGTAATGTGGATAACACATTCGCATTAGGTCTTAGGCCCTTGTGAACTAATGGAATTTAATGGTTCCTTGCAAAAGTGTTGTGAAGTGTTGTAACACACTTTCACACTTTTCTAGGGTTTTATCAATTAACTAAACATTATAAACATAATTTTAATCATAATTAACATTAATCTTTCCTTATTTGGAGTGTTGTAAAGTCTTGTAACACACTTTCACATTCCTCTAGGTTTTTCATTAATAATTGGACTTTCTTATGCTTTAATGGGCCCTATTTTGCATCCACAAGCCTCATTTATGGCATCTTTTCAAGGATAATCTTGAGACCAATCAATAACCAATCATAATTTAGGTGTTCCTAGCTTGTGTGGCCCAAATTTAGTGTTTGGTACTCATTTGCCACTTTGGTCGAATGAGTCCCACCTAGGTCTTTTTGGCCTTGATGTAGGTTTCACACATTTCTAGACACTTTTCATTTTTGGTCCCATAAATTATGTGTAATGGGACTCATTCGCCACCTTGGGAAAATGAGTCTCGTGTGACCAAAATTCAAATTTAAATCAAATTTCTGGCAGGATTTTATTCTCCTAGATCTGATGTCAGCTTGTAGTGTTGTAATTTCAGGAATTCTTGCATAATTAAGTATAAATACAAGGATATTTCACTTATTTTCATCCCAAGCATTCAAGAGAGTTCATAAGAGAATTTGAGCATTCACAAGAGTATTCTAAGCATTTCAAGGGTAGATTATCAAGCATTCAAGAGCATTCTTCAATTGTCAATCATCATGTCAAAAATTGCTTGCATCATGTTGTTTTAGAGCTAGCAATTGTGATGTAGGATTTGTGTTTCAAACAAGCATTGCATTCAAGATCAATCAACATCAAGCAAGAGTCCAAGTCTACATCTATTGGAGCCATTACTTACATGATTGCAACATCTTATTGCAAGGGTTTGGTGAGTTGCAACATTTCTATTTGTTCATTCATCATTCTATTTCCATATTTGCTTTCATTTCAAGGTTTAATTACCAACAAGGGGTTTGTGATGCAGGAGCATCCTTGGTTCTTGGCAATCTTGCATCAACCAAAAATATTTCCTTTTAGTTTTTGTTCTTATTATGTTCTTGCTTAGTTCATGATTGGTGGATTCAACATATTTTCTCACCAGACCCTATGGATCTATGTGTACATTTTGGACATGTTCATTTTCCTTATTATTTGAGCATGATTGGATCTTTTTATGGAAAGTGATCACTTCCAAATTTTATGGCAGCTTCTTGAACCAAAACCAAAATAATTTTCAAACCTAACGGCTAGTTCGATCTCATGGATCTTTCCTGTAACTTGCAGATCTTGACGGTGTGATTTGAATTGTTCCATGGAGTGTCTCTGACCTTAATTATAGGTCCACACTTCATCCTATGCATTCACCAAGGAGTAATTCAAATTTGAGACCAACTTATTCATGCACTTGTTACATTTTCTTTCATTGGAGGTTGTAACGATCTTTGGCCGAAGTGGATGATTCTAGATCTCCGTATGTGGCATAAATCATTGTAATAGATCATTAGAAAATTAGATTTGATTAGCCAAAAAAATATTAGATTTGAGATGTTATATTTCAGCTCGCATTAAGGAGCATATAAGAATATTGTATTTTAAACATGTTGTATCAGGCCTGTGAATTGAATCTATAAGCTTGAATGTTTCCAACTGATTGTAATTGACATTTCTATTAACGATCATGTTTGAATATGTATTTTCCTCCATATTCTACGTTACTTCTATTGTGTGACTCTTGCTGCATGATCCAAATTGTTCTCTTTGAGGACCCTCCTTTCGTGGTTGCACTAGATTGGTATCAGAGCGAGATTCGATCTGTGAGAGATCGCCAAAATTCACGGAGTCCTATTGAAGATTTGTTATGGGATGGCAGACTGAGGATCCGACCTGCAGTTGTAGAGGACTTGTGTAAAGATGGCGGGAAGAAGAAATGTTAGAGGAAATGGAGCGCGTAGAAATGCAGAACCAACTTTAATGGAGATGTTGAGAGGAATTGCCGCTAGATTAGACATAGTTGAAATGGACCAGAGGAGAGGTCAACCAATTGATGATGCCAGTGATGAAGAGGTAGAAGTACAAGAAGAAAGAGGAAGAGAAGATCAACCTAGCCTAGATCAGGGAGAAGAGAGGTTCATAAGAGCCCTAACTAGAGAAAATACAAAACCCCATTTCAATCCACTAGATTATAGTGGTAAGTTGGATTCAGATGAATTGCTTGATTGGATAACAAAGATGGAAAAATATTTTTATTTTGAAGGTACTGCTGAAGAAAAGAAGGTGAAATATTCTTGTACAAAGTTGAAAGGACATGCATCCCTTTGGTGGGAACATTTGCAGATAGATAGGTGAAGAAGAGGAAAATAAAAGATAAGATCATGGGATCAGATGGTGAACAAGTTAAAGACAAAGTTTATACCTGTAGATTATCAGATCAGTTTGTTTTGGAAGTTGTAAAATTTGAAACAGAAGGAGTCAAGTGTGACAGAGTATGCTGAGGAGTTCTACAAGCTAAATACCAGATTTGGGCATTTAGAGGATGAGATTGAATAGGTAGCCAAATATGTGAACGGATTGAGGCCGTCTATACAGGATGAGATCAATTTGATCAAGTTGCAGAGTGTGGAAGAGGCATGTCAATGTGCCCTAAAAGAAGAAGAGAAGTTGAATAAAAGACATGAGAAGAGACAAAGAGGAAAATGTGGAAGATTTTAGAGAGGAAGAATTTTTACTGGAGGAGGAAGAGGAACTTTTGCATATCAGAATAAGGACAAGAAAGTTAGTAAGAATGATAATTTGTACCATAGAGGTGATGGAAACTCTTACAGGAGAGGAGGATATGGTGGTTACCAGAATGAGGGTTATAGAAAAGATGATAAGGAGAAAAGAGTATTCAAGGGAACTTGCTTTAAGTGTGGTGGAGAAGGACATAGAGAATTTGAATGTAATTAGAGAGAGACAAGTAGAAAGACAAAGAACAATAGAAGAATAGCCTTTGTTGAGGAAGATCATGCTAGATCATCTAACAAATTGAAAGATGGAGAAGTGTTGGTGAATAGAAGAGTATTATGTCAAAGTGAGTTGGAGTAGGAATCGTTGCAGAGAAAGAGTTTGTTTCAGACCAGATGCAAGGTAGCTGGTAAATGTTGCAAAGTGATTGTTAATAGTGGAAGTTTTATGAACCTGGTTTTTGAAGAAATGGTGACCAAATTGAAGCTGGAGAGATTGAAACACCCGAAGCCCTATCAAATAGCATGGATTCAAGATGAGCATAAGATACTAGTAAGTGAACAATGTTTGGTAAAATTGAAGATAGGAAATTATCATGATGAATTTTTGTGTGATATCATGCCTATGGATGTATGCCATGTTTTGTTGGGAAGGCCTTAGCAGTATGATAGACAGGTTATTCATGATGGAAAGAAGAACATATATACCATTGTTGCTAATGGGATGGAGCAAACTTTGTTGCCCTTGGAGGATGTTCCTAAAGTTGAGGTTTGTATGGGTGCTAGAATTTGTTGAGTTGATGGAAGGATATTTTTGAATGGATTGAGACATGAGAACATGTGCTATGCCTTGGTTCCTAAGAAGACTGAAGACTTGAAGTATGTAGAAGAACAACTAGAAGAGATAAAGGAGATGCTGATAGAGTATGAGGAGATCATTTCAGATAATGTACCTAATGGATTACCACCTGTAAGGAGTATTAGTCATTGCATGGATCTAATTCCTAGAGTTGGTTTGCCTAATAAAGCAGCACACCGGATGACACCTACAAAAAATGAAGAGTCGAATAGACAAGTGAAAGAATTGTTGAGGAAGGGTTTGATCAGAGAAAGCTTAAGTCCTTGTGTAGTACTTGCTATGTTAGCACCTAAGAAGGATGGAGAATGGAGGATGTGTATAGACTCTAGAGCAATAAACAAGATCACGGTGAAGTATGGATTTCCTTTGCCCTGGATGGATAATATTATGGATTGTTTGAGTGGCGCTAGATACTTTACAAAGATAGATTTGAAGAGTGGATATCATCAAATCAGAATAAGAGAAGGGGATGAGTGGAAGATAATATTCAAGACAAATGAAGGATTATGAGTGGTTGGTGATGCCTTTTGGACTAAAAAATGCACCGAGTACTTTCATGAGGCTGATGAATGAGGTATTGAAGAAATTCTTGGGTAAGTTTGTGATTGTTTATTTGGATGACATCTTGATTTTCAGTAAGAGTAGAGAAGAACATATGTTGCATAGAAGACAAGTTTTCCAGAGGTTGAGAGAAGAGCAATTGGTAATAAACATTAAGAAGTGTAGTTTCATGAAGGAAGAATTGGTATATCTGGGATTTTTGATATTTTTGGATGGATTGAAGATGGATCTTGAGAAGGTAAGAGCAATTTTTGAGTGGCCTACACCGAAAAGCATTTGTAGTCCTATGACATAAACAATGAGAGAAGACAAGAAGGATTTTAGGTGGACATCTGGAGCAAACCAAAGTTTTGAGTTGTTGAAACAGAAGGTGACTGAGCAGCCTATGTTGGCTTTACCGGATTTTAATAAGGTATTTCAGGTAGATTGTGATGCAAGTGGAAATGCAATTGGAGTAGTATTAAGTCAAGAAGGAAGACCAGTAGCTTATTTCAGTGAGAAGTTGAATGATGCTAGGAGAAGATATTCAATGTATGATCAAGAGTTCTATTCCATAGTTCAAGCCTTGAAGAAGTGGATACATTACTTGTTGCCTAAGGAGTTTGTGTTGTACACGGATCAACAAGGATTGTAGTATTTGAATAGTCAAGGTAAGTTGAATCAGAGACACATGAGGTGGGTAGAATTCTTGTAGAGTTATACTTTTGTTTTGAAGCATAGGAGTGGAAAGTCAAATAGAGTTGTTGATGCCTTGAGTTGGAGAAGGAATTTACTGACAGAGATGAGAATGGAGGTATTAGGCTTTGATGAATTGAAGAACTTGTATGAGGAAGACCCATATTTTGCAGAACCTTGGAGAGCTTGTAGAGAACCAGTTTTGGAGGATAGGAGTTAGTGGTTGTATTATTTCATTTAGGAGGATATGTTGTTTAGATGGAATCAGTTGTGTATACCTTGGAGTTCAATGAGGGATAACTTGGTGAAAGAAAAACATAGTGGAGGATTGGCAGGACACTTTGGGATTGATAAGACAATAGCATTGGTAAGTGAGAATTATTTTTGGCCATAGATTCATAAAGATGTTAGGAAATTTGTGCAGAGTTGCAGAGTTTGTCAAGTTGCAAAGGGAAGTAGTTAGAATTTTGGATTGTATAATCCTTTGACAGTTCCAGAGAGACCTTGGGAGGATATCAACGTGGATTTCATACTTGGTTTGTCGAAGACACAGAGAGGTAATGATTATATATTTGTGGTAGTGGATAGATTTTATAAAATGACACATTTCATACCTTGTAAGAAGATAACAAATGCAATACATGTAGTAGACTTATTTTTCAAGGAAGTGGTCAAATTGCATGGATTACTTAGGAGTATTGTTTCAGACAGAGATACAAAGTTTGTTGGTTACTTTTGGAGGACACTTTGGAAGAAGTTAAAGAAAAATTTGAAGTTCAGTTCTACTTTTCACCCATAGACTAATGGATAGACAAAGGTAGTAAATAGGAGTTTGGGAAATTTGCTGAGATGTTTGGTTGGAGAGAAGACCAGAAGTTGGGATTTAGTCCTTGCACAAGCAAAGTTTTCTTACAATAATTTAGTGAACAAAAGTACCAAAAAGACACCTTTTAAGATTGTTACTAGAATTCATCCTAGAGGTATATCAAAGTTGAGAGACATTAGTATGGAAGGAAAAAGAAGTGCATAAGCAGAGGAATTTTTAAAACATATGAAGAAAGTGCATACTCAAGTGAAGGAGCAATTGAAAGATATGAACCGAAAGTATAAGGAGAAAGTAGATGAAAAGAGGATACATAAGGAGTTCAAAGTTGGAGATGAAGTGATGGTATATTTTAGGAAGGAAATATTTCCAGTTGGCACATACAAAAACCTGAAGATGAGGAAGTTTGAACCTTGTAGGATTTTGAAGAAGTTTGATTCAGGAAATGCATATGAAGTGGAGTTATCGGATGACATGGGTATATTACCTATATTCAACATTGTAGACCTACATCAGTACCATGAAGCAGAGTTCAGTGAAGACAGTAAAGAAAAATTGGAGAATCAATTTCCTAAACAACAGTCATATGAGATTGAAAAGATTCTGGATATCCGAGATGGGAGGAAAACTCGTGGAAGACAATACAAATAATATCTTGTGAAGTGGAAAGGTAGAGTCATGGAGGATTCTTGTTGGATTTCTCAGGCTGAGGTAGACCATTTTGGTTTCCCTTTAGCCCCTGCAAAGTGAGGGACTCACTTTTCAAATAACCCCAGATGTCTGATGCAAGAGCATCCTTGGTTCTTGGCAATCTTGCATCAACCAAAAATATTTCCTTTCAATTTTTGTTCTTTCTCAGTTCATGATTGGTGGATTCAACATATTTTCTCACCAGACCCTGTGGATCTATGTGTACATCATGGAAATGTTCATTTTCCTTATTCCAATATTTGAGCGCAATTAGATATTTTTCCAAAAAGTTATCGCTTCCAAATTTTATGGCAATTTCTTGAACCAGAACTGAAATAATTTTCAAACCTAACAGCTAGTTCGATCTCATGGATTTTTCTCGTAACTTGCAAATCTCGACAGTGTGATTTGAATTGTTTCGTGGAGTGTCCCCAACCTTAATTATAGGTCCACACTTCATCCTATGCATTCACCGAGGAGTAATTCAAATTTGAGGCTGACCTATTCATGCGCTCGTTACATTTTCTTTCATTGGAGGTTGTAATGATCTTTGGCCAACGCAAATGATTCTAGATCTCTAGATGTGATATAAATCATTGTAATAGATCATTAGAAAAGTAGAGTTGATTAGCCAGAAGAATATTAGATTTGAGATGTTAGATTTCAGCTCGCATTAAGGAGCATATAAGAATATTGTATTTTGAACATGAACGTATCAGGCCTATGAGCCAAATCTGTAAGCCTGGATGTTGTCGACCATTTGTAATTGAGATTTTTATTAATGAGCATGTTTGAATCTGCATTTGCATCCATATTCCGTGTTGCTTCTATTGTGTGACTCTTGCTACATGGTCTAGATTGTTCTCTTTGAGGACCCTCCTTTTATGGCTGCACTAGTTTGACAAAGGAAAACCCCTATTCACTAACCTCCACAACATTTTCCCCTCTTCTTGTGTGTGATTTGTAGGGATAGGTTGTAGATTTACCAAGAAGAAAAGTTGGAGAAAAGTTTTCAAGTCTCTAAAAGTTGTCAAAGTTGTCATTGAGCCTTGGAGAAGCTTGGAGAAGACCTACATGAGGTATTTTGTAGTTTCAGATCAAAAAATAGGATAGGAAGGAAAAAGAAGATTGAGAGTCACATAATCCACTTTAAAATTTTCAAAAAAGAAAAAGTGGATTGATTCACCACTATTGGCAAATGAGTCCCACTATACAGGCCTGAACAAGATTTTTGCAGATTTGAATACCCTTTTGGCTAAAACCTGCTCTAGTGCATTTTCTAGAAAACTGGATTGATTCACTCAACCTAGCATATGAGTCCCAGTCAACTTCAACAAAAAAAAATTCAGTGATCCAAACCTCCATTCTACCTCCTTCAGTTTCCCAGGTGCACATTTCCAGTTTCTATTGCATTTTGTTTATCTTTCTAGGCCATTTAGCATTTGTTTGCATATCACATTATTTTTTCCAACATTTTCTTTTCCAAGTTTACACTTGGTAGTGAACCCCTCATTAGTTATCATCCACTCCCTAGAACCTTCCCTTTGTCAGATTCCAATCTCTTTTGCATTGAAATCTCAAGGGTTTGTTCTTGAGTGAAAGGTAGGAAAATTGGGCTTTCTCCATTTAGGTCCAAAACCCTAGAAGCGAAAGAAAACCCACCATTTTTCCTCATTTAAATAGTACAGGAAAGTTTGAGCCTAATTGGTTGGGTCCATTTTTTGTCACAATGAGCTATGGATTAGGAGCTTACCAATTGTCAACGCCAGAAGGAGAACCCTTGTAGGAGTCAATCAATAGTCTACATATCAAAATGTTTTATTCCTAGGCTTGAAGGGTGTAAATACAAAGTACAAAAAAATATTAAAAAAAAAGAAAAAAGATTGAAAACAGTAAAGAAAAAAATCGTCCTCTAGTGAAAACCAATTCAGTGGCACTTTGGGCAAGTACCTTGGTGAAAACCTGGAAAACAAGAACCTTGCATAAATAAGCACCTACATCCTTCTTTGGCTCTTTAGCTTATCATGCTTCACATCACATTCATCCATCACATCATGCATCCTATTTATTCCATCATCCATCTTCGTTCGTATCATAGCTTGATATTGTAAAGTACCATATTCCCCTTTAGTACTACTTAGCAAATTCTTAAGGTTAGTTTTTCCTGCCTATATCAAGGTATTCTATCAAATCACACTTGGGGTTAATTCATTATGGTTGCATCAGATTGAGTTCTTATATATCTTAAGGTTATTCGAAATCTCATCAAAATTCAAAAACACTTGCAAAATCAAAAAACCCAAAACATTAAAATCCTGTACAACTAAAATCCAAAAAAATTCAAAAAATTGTAAAGTCAAAATCCAAAACATCCAAAACATAAAAAATACATCAAAATCCCTAAAAAGGTCAAAACATCAAAAATCTAGAAACAAAACCATGTCGAACTACATTGTCTCTAAGCTTGAATGTA